>JBCEWC010011423.1:0-16712 GCA_038996855.1 Solanum aculeatissimum | reverse complement strand
GTTCACGTCAAGGATGAAGTTTTACTATAGAGTGTTTAGAGATTATTCTATTGAGGAATTTTGGTTTTCACAAATTACATAGCTATTAATAAGTATCTTAATTGTGCCCTATAGCTACAGTTTGCCTATGCTCCATTGATATAGTTTCGTTCTCTATAGGTATTTTCATTTGTATAATTCACCGCTACTATACAAACTTGTTTGTATAATTCACTATCAATATACAAATCTTTTTGTATAATTCTCTATCAATATAACAAACAAAATAAGTAATTCCCTATCAATATACAAATTCATTTCTATAATTTGCTACCAATACACAAACAAGGTAAATAGTTCACTATCAATATACAAATTTGTTTGTATAGTTTATTGTCAATCTACAAACAAGGTAAGTACTTCGGTGCAAATATACAAATCTGTTTGTACAATTCGCTGCCAATGTACAAACTTTGGACATTAATGGTTATTCTCATTAAACTGCAACGGTGAATTGTAATTGGGTGAAACTATAGCTATGATAAGTAATTCACTAATAAGTGTTTACTTAGTTGTGTTACTTTATTTGTTTCACAAATATTATATGGTTACGTTGTAAAAATACAAAGTTTTTTTTTTAAAGAAAAAGAAAACACTGGAAAAAACCTCAAGACCGATAATTATTTTTTGGGTTTCATACTTAAACTATTGAGAGTGTGAGTTTCATCCCTACATTATCACTGATTAGTTTGAGAAACACAGCTCAGTGGTGTGTGTAATATATTCTCTCTTTTACTGAAAAAAACATTGCCACATGGCATGCCACATGGATCAAATATTCCACATTGACAAAAATTAAATAAAATATTAATAGTTAAAGATTAAAGTATAAATATTCTTTCAAAAAAATATTATTTTTTAAAAAATAAAATTTAAAATATTTTTCTCACCTACTTCACCATCCACCACCACCACCACCATCCCCGGTACCCCCGACCTCCCCAACAATCCCCGCCTTTTTATTATTTTGAATCTCTTTTACAAAATCTTTTTAAAAAGTTCAAATTTTAGGCCCTACTCCATTCCTACCTAAAAAAAAAGTTGATATTTTTTAAAACAAATAAAATTCTAACTCATCCACATCTAACTCTTCCCTCCTAATTTATTTTTAAATTTTTTTACGACAAATAATTTTTTTTAAGAAGATAAAAAAATAAAAACGGAGGATTAGGTGAGTAGCATAGAATTATTTTTTCTTAAAAAAAAATTAAAATAATATCCAAATTAATTTTTAATGGGAGGGGGGAGGAGATATAAAGTAAGAATTTTTTAAAAAAGTTTATAACTTTTTTAAAAAAAAATTTAGTTAGTTCAGGGGAGGGGGGGAGGTACGGTGAGAGGAAGTGATGGGGTGAGAAAAATATTTTATATTTTATTTTATAATATTTTTAAAAATAATAATACTTTAATATTTAATTTTAACTAATACTATGATTTTTTTGTCACGCCCCGAGAGGGTACCCTTGGCGTGGCCGACACTGAGAGACTATTACTAGCCTCCAAGAGAACCACTCGGTGTATTCACATTTTTTCAACCACATTCTAATAGCGGAAGACAACAATGATAAAGACTACTAAAGGAAACACAATGATAATACGAAAATCAAAGGCCAAAGGCGAAACAATCTATCCATCAACTAAGCAAGACTAGTGCGAAAGAAACTAGCTAGGAATAACATCAAAACATAACTCGATAGTCAAGTCTATGAACCCTCTAAACATCTAACTAAGTGGTGTCAATGACAGGTCCATGGCTACCTCAAAATAAAATAGAATAAGTCTGAACTCAATGCTAGAAAGAAACATAGTATCCTCCGAAAATAGGGGAGGACTCACTAATCAACTTAATGTAAATAGCTCCTCAAGATGGACCGGGCTCGCAACCTATAAAAATGTAGCAAGGGGTGAGCACCAAACGACAGGGTACTCAACAAAATGAAACTAACCTAAAGTAAAGCAATGATGAATGCAAGTAACTCCTTAAATCCCAACCACAATCCGCCAAAGTAAAACCTGCACTCAAACAAATCCCAGCACAATATAATATATAGGTCACAATAATATAGATATACTCGTCAACTGATATAATATCTCAATACACAAATATACAAGTAGGTCCAAAAAATGGTCACAATCAGGAGCATGATAAGTATATAATCCCATGAACAATAACCACTGTATCAACCAGATATGATATGAGATGAAATGGGTCCCATGAAATATGCATAATGCGATGCAATGTCAAATAATCGTGATGCATGTCTGTCCTACAATACACATTCGCTGATCAGATATGGTTGTCTGCCTTAATCGGAACCCATAAGGGCCACACATAGACCATGTAACCGCCGGAACCATTTTCCTTCGGCATTAACTTTCATATCTAGTCGGAACCATTTCCCTTTTGCTTTCCATTTTTTTTCTTTCTTTTTCTTTTTCTTTTTCACTAGCCGGAACTATTTCCCTTCGATTTTTCATTTTCAACAATGGATCATCAAGCAAACACATAATAATGGCACATAGTCATGCTCATGAGAATGGAATATGCAAGATGTCCATATGAATCATATATCTCAACAATAGAAATCGATTAATTACACAAGTGTCTCAATATCACCACAATCTCAATATACCCATAATATCACAATATAAGCACCCTTTCATATCAACATCGGATGATTCACAAGATCACATAGGTCACAAATTCACAATTAAATTATAGATCAATATATCACCATATGAACGAGTATTCAACACCATAAGTCTTAATCAAGCGTACAATAATGCAATTCTACCCCCAAATTATTCAATTTCATACACATAGGAACATACAAGGTTCATTCATACTTAACAAAAGATTAGAAGCCCAATTGTCTCAAATCAAGTTGAAATTGCCACTTTCATCCTCTTTCGGTACTCCAAATCACCACAATATATTCAAATATGGCATCACAAACACATAACAAATCTAATGACACTAAAGTCACTCAATTCGGAGAAAAAAAGATAAAATGGTCAAAAATATCATGTCGAAAAATGTTATCAGAATATGGAAATTTATGGATGAAAATGTTCTTCTCGTAATAAGAAATCCAAATGTGAAAGCGGTTTAAAAAATGGAGCTAAGATAGGGGAGAAATCAATGATTAAAGTTTAGGAAATCCATATCCAAAAATCCCCAATTTACACCATCAAAATCCCAAAATTAGAAGTTAAAATCATAAATTAATCAATGTAAATCAATGAAATAGATTAGAAAATAGTTACCAAATCAATTTGTCTTCAAAACCTTGAAAATCCCCTCCCAGAACGAGCTTGAAAATGTCAAAAATGGTGAAAAGGGTTTAAGTAAAGTATTTAAAACAGAATACTATCCAAGCACGAACAACAACCCATGAACGCGTAGCACTGTCCGTGACCGCGAAGCACTGTCGACGAATGTGGAGCACTATCCGCGAAAGTAGAAGTCAAAGGGGCCCACCACTCCACGAACACGAAGGCTTAAGGGGGCTCATGCGCCAGAACTCCGTGAACGTGGTCCCTCTCCCACGAACGTGGAAGTCAAAGTAAATTGACCTCGTGAACACGGAGCTTTAGGCGCGATTGCGTTGATCAACCTGGGCCTGCACCAGAAATAGCTATCAACAACAACACAACACAAAGAAAATTTGAACCGGACTCTTAGGAATTCATTTGTAACCCCATGAACACAATTAAAAAATAGATGGAACCATCAAAATCTGAATTTGGAACCTCTGTGGCCCTGAACCCGAGAAAGGTCATTAAAACTAGTTTCAGGCTCAAAAACTCAAAATATTCTTGAAAGCTCTAAAAATTACAACAAAGAAATTTCTACCGTTAGTTTTACCACCCGAAACTACTGGAACTGATGGAATTTTGACATAAGTTCCCGAACTCCAAATGTGGACCAAAGTCAAACTTACGATCTGAAATGAACTAAAAATGCAACTTAGGACCTAAAATCTCCATGTTAACTCTGAATTCAGTTCTACATATTCTCCCAGACTAGATTCGGCATTTCGGAACTAATAGAAAACTGACGGGATTGTAATCCGACAATCAAAACTCAAAAATTTTAACTTCAAACCTTTTAAAATTCTTTCTTTTGCAAAACTCTAACTTTTTATAAAATTTTCAAAATCTGACTTTTAGACTCATCCAAAAATGATCCAAGGTAACTTTTGAGAAGGAAAAAAATAGTAATTTGGTCGAAAATGCCAAAAATGACCTTCAAGGTCATTACATTATTCATCAATAAAAATCATGTTCATCCTCGAACATAAAGAAAAAGGAGGAGCCTCTCAAGGAGTAACCAAGAGTCTAAAATACCATTCTCAAAGTCATTAATTGCTTCCTAGTAACCTCATTCTCGAGAGTTATAACATCAAAATGTGCCGTCACAAATAAGACTTATGAGCAACACTAAACTCTGCCCTCCAAGAATGACTACCAATTTGGAGACTAGCTATTGAACCGAACTTGAATCAACACCCTTGTACCACACTACCCACATCAGGACAATCTTCCTCCCATGAACCCATGAGGCAACTGAGCTCCCTTCTTGGTGAAGGCCAATAGTGAATCTGAACCATTCATAGCCAATTGTGATATCCAAACTCTCTTAAGCCTCATCTAATTACCATTCTCCTACACAAGCTTCTCCAAAATTATGATGCAAACTCCAATACTTCAACAATACCCATTCATAAGAGAGAACCTATTCAAATCTGGTCCAAAGGAAGGCAACAACTAGGAAAGACAACCAGTGAATGATACTTCTGAGCTCATAAAATCTCAATCAATACAACCCAAATGTTGGAATGGTAGCTAACTTAGGTCCTCCCCAACGACATAAGTTTACCAAAAGTACCTGACGAATGTCATGGAAATACCTCCAAATGGTCCCACCATTGCAAGGCATTCGTTGTCAGAATTTTATGTCCTGCTCAGAATAACCCTCTTCCAAAAGCCCACAAGAAAAACACCTTTCGTTATCTTATTTTTATCAATCCTTCAATCAGGCCTTACACTGCATTATCTACAACCTTAAGTTATGACTCACCCTTTCCCTATGTAAAGCATTCTTATCTGATTCGAGTCAACCCCAAACATCCCCCATATCAAAAACTGGTTCTACTGAAAGCTAATAGCACCAGTCCCAAGTCTAATGGTACCCTTTTCGTGAGCCACAATCATTCCATTAGAAATAAACCTCATGCCAAACTCAAGAAATTCTTGATCACCCTATGAATTTTGTATACCACGAGCATATAGCCTTTATTTACCACTAAATATTTACATAACCCATCATGAATGTCTATACAAACTCCTATTAGTGAAGTGGTATCCATCTGATCCAAACCCATCAGTATCCCATATAAAAATATAAGTCCCATTCTATAATGCTCCCATAAGTCACCTGTTATGATGGAATCCACCCAATCTAATATGGAGCACAAATTTTCTCACATATCACTATCTATCATCCAACCAAAGCCAAACTTTTCGAAAGGAAGTTGATAATTTTTCATTGCTTGGTGATGAGTCAGTCCTTTTCACATTGTTGATAATCCTAGATCTCGATTCACACCATGCAACTAATCCCTTCTCGATCATGATTAATACATAACTTGAAGATAGCTAAATATTGTATGCCCTAGTTTATCATTAATATCTTCTTTATATATCTTATCGTGTCTGTAATTAGCAACCCAAATCGTACTAGTCACTAAATCGAAAGTCATAAGGAATCCCATTCTCACACTTGATCCAACTCCTGCAACCTTACCTTTCATATCTCATCTTACAATCCCTTAACTCCACTAATACAAGTGTAACCATATTACCATATTCCAAACGAAGTAACCAAAGCCACACCACACTACAACCTGACCTTATAGTTGATACGATAACCCAATCTCGCGTCATACCAGCCAAATCTAATGGCCCAACCAATTACCCACATACACTCTCTTACTGGCATCCCCAATTACATCCTTACAAATGAACTTGTCGAGGCCTTATTAGTCCATATGCTTATGATTTTCAATATTAACGTCCTCTTTTTGGCTTATAATGAAGTCATCAGTCCCCACGTAGATCTCTAACATAAAATCCACACGTAGACATATTACCACCTATTCCAAGATTCACCACTATGACCTTCCTTATGATCGACTTCTAACTCAAACATACATAGTAACAACCAATTGATTCTCCCTGAATGTAACGGTGGTGTCAAACTCCAATACCTAAGTAAGTCAAACAACCGATAAATCTTCAGCAACTAGTGTTCATGTCTAAAGACCACTACTTCCACCCTTGCGTATTGCCATTACCACATCTGAAGGCCCACTAAATTCACCACTAAAATATGTCATACCCTCCGAGGAGTCCATGCTCGAATAGTTCACATTTTGTCTCATTGAATAGCTTCCACACAATTGAATTAGTTTTTAACTTTCACCAAGTGGTGTGCCTCCTCCTACAGTTTAGATGGGTAGCAAAACAACACAGCTCATAACCCTAGCCAAGTAGACATATACACTGCTATAGCGGGTATATCACAATTTTCTGTGGTACCTGTCCACTCCAAGAAGACTTAGTAGAGGTTTTGACTCCAATGAACACATTGTCATCCTCTATCCATACCAAGAAACCCTCATTTGACAAACTCAACATCTGTAATCCTATAATTATTACACTGCTAACATAGTAAAGTCATAATCTCTTAGAATCTCAATCTACCTTTTCTATCTCAGATTTTGATCTTGCTAATAAAGATATATTATAGGTTGCGATGGTCCGTAAAGATCTCATAATGGAATCCTTATAAATAATGATGCTATAATTTTGACAAAAACACAACCAAAACCTACTGCAAATCGTGAGTGGGGTAGTTCTTCTCATGGGCCTTCAATTGTCTAGAAACATAAGCAATAACCTTCCCTTTCTGCATCAACAGACCACCTAACCCCACCCTTGAAGCATCATAATTAACTATGAAATCAACACCCTTCTCTGACAAAGTCAGAATAGGTGTTGTAGTCAATAAATGCTTGACCTTTTGGAAGCTCTCCTCACACTCATCAGACCAATAAAATGCCACATCATTCTGAGTAAGCCTAGTCAGTAGAGCTGCAATAGTAAAGAAACACTGAACAAATAAGCAATAGTAACCGGCCAAGCCAATAAAACTGTGAATATCTGTAGCTGAGGTAGGTCTAGTCCGACCCCGAACAACCTCAACCTTCATCGAATCAACCCGAATACCCTTCTTGGACACCATGTGACCCAAGAATGCAAATGAACTCAACCAGAACTCACACTTGAAGAATTTAGCATACAACTCTCCTCGATCATGGAATAGCCCAAAACATATGATCAATAAGAACAATAACAAGGAATCTAAATATGGTCAAAATGCATCCTTCACTAACTCTATAAATGTGGCTAGGACATTGGTCATCCCAAAGGATGTCACAAGGAACCCATACTGCCCAAACCCCGTCTAGAAAATTGACTTAGGAATGTCAAAAGCCTCGATCCTTAGCTGATGATACCCAAATCTCAAATCACTCTTGGAAACTATTGCAGCACCTTGAAGCTGGTCGAATAGATCATCAAGCCTAGGTAGAGGATATTTGTTCTTGACTGACACTTTGTTCAATCGTTTGTAATCAATGTACCTCCTCTTAGAGCCATCCTTCTTCTTCACAAACAAAAATAGGGTCACCCCCTGGAGATATACTAGAGTGTATGAACCCTTTACTCGAGAGGTCTCAGAGCTATTTATTTAGCTCCTTTAATTAGGTTCAACCTCTTGATACCTTACCTTTGACATACCTCGACGGAACTCAACCACACCCAAATCTTCCCAAATTATAGAACAATCCAAGGTTGGCAACACATATACCCCTTATGTCCATTAGAGCTGGATTGAATTTCAAACCACGCAATGTCCAGAAATCCAACAACAACCACGCACGACAGGAATGGAAAGAATAAGAGAGGATTTCCTAACAATCTCTGTAGCCTCTCAATGATAAGTAGCGGTCGTCTTCATACCGATCCATAAGACTCTACTCGACTATGCTTGTACACATGTGACACCTACAAACCTAGGGTTCTGATACAAAATTTTCACGACCCAAAATCTGAGTATGATGACACTAACCTATCCCACCAAGGTGAGTCATCCCAAAACCTAATAACTTAACAAAGTAACAAACCTGAAGATAACAATCAATTAATATAGGTAAGCAAAAGAAAATCAACTACAATCAACTCAAGGACTGGTGTCACATATACAAGCCTCTATGTATTGAATACTCAAAAGAAGTACAAGTCTCAAATGTCTAGTTCTCAAATAGAACATAACAATCGAAGGACTCCTCGAAGGTTTATTGGGGACATAAACAGTTACCTCAAGAAATATTCGAAAGCCCAATCCTGGAAAGAGAGAAATATAGCTAGATGGACCGAGCTCGCAACCTACAAAAATGTAGCAAGAGGTGAGCACCAAACAATAAGATACTCAACAAAATGGAACTAACCTAAGATAAAGCAATGAAGAACACAAGTAACTCCTTAAATTCCAACCACAATCCGCCAAACTACAAACTTGCACTCAGAAAAGTCCCAACACAATAAAATATATAGGTCACAAAACTATAGATATGCTCGTCAACTGATATAATATCTCAATACACAAATATACAAATGTGTCTAGAACTTGTTCACAATCAGGAACATGATAAGTATATAATCCCAAGAATAATAACCATAGTCTCAACCGGATATGATATGAAAAGAAATAGGTGCCATGAAATATGCATAATGTGATGCAATGTCAAATGATTGTGATGCATAGCTATCCTATAATACACATCTGTTGATCAGATATGGTTGTCTTTCTTAGTCGGAACCATAGGGGCCACACATAGACCATATATCCTTAGAAATCATTTTCCTTCGGCATTAACTTTCATATCTAGGCGAAACTATTTTCCTTTGACTTTCCATTTTTTTCTTTCTTTTTCCTTTTAGCTGGCCAAAACCATTTCCCTTCGGGTTTTCATTTTCAATAATGGATTATCAAGCAAACACATAATAATGGCAAATACTTATGTTCATGGGAATGAAATATTTAAGATTTCCGTATGAATCATATATCTCAACAATAAAAATTGATTAATTTCACACGTGTCTCAATATCACCACAGTAATAATAATATTTCCATAATATGACTATATAAGCACCCTCTCATATCAACATTGGATGATTCACAAGATCACATAGGTCACGAATCAACAATTAGATTATAGATCAATATATCACCATATGAACGAGTATTCAACACCACAAGTCATCCCCAAATTATTCAATTTCATACACATAGGAGCATATAAGGTTCATTCATACTTAACAAAAGGTTAGAAGTTCACTTGCCTCAAATAAAGTCCCGAATCAAGTCGAAATCGCCGCTTTTCCCCTCTTTTGGCTTTCTAAATCACCACAATCTATTCAAATATGGCATCACAATCACATAACAAATCTAATGATACTAAAATTACTCAATTTGGAGAAAAAGGGTAAATTAGTCAAAACTTCCATGCTGGAAAATATTTTAGGAATCTGGAAATTAATTAATGAAAATGTTCTCCTTGCAATAAGGAATCCAACAATGAAAGCGGTTTAAAAAATAGAGCTAAGATGGGGGAGAAATCAATGATTAAAGTTCAGAAAATCCATATTCAAAAATCCCCAATTTACACCATCAAAATCCCAAAATTAGAAGTTAAAATCATAAATTAATCAATGTAAATCAATAAAATAGGTTAGAAAATAGTTACCCAATCAATTTGCCTTCAAAACCTTGAAAATCCCCTCTTAGAACGAGCTTGGAAATGTCAAAAATGATGAAAAGGGTTTAAGTCACGTATTTAAAAGAGAATACTATCCGGGCACAAACAACACTCAGCGAACGCAGAGCACTTTCCACAACATGGAGGTCAGAGGGGCCTAACACTCCACGAACGCGTAAGTGTACTCTGTGAACGCGGAGGCTTAGGGGGCCTCACGCGCCACAACTCCTCGAACACGGTCCCTATCCCGCGAACATGGAGGTCTAAGAAATTGACCTCTATGAACGCGGAGCTTTAGGTGCAATCGCAGAGAACAACCTAGACCTACACCAGAAGCAGCTATAACAGCAACACAACATAATGAAAATTAGAATCGAGCCCTCGAGAATTCATTTGGAACCCCGTAAAAACAAACCAAGCATGGAACCCTACCATAAAGGACAATCCAGACTCAATAGAACCACTAGAATTTTAATTCAGAACCTCTGTGGCCCCAAACCCGAGAAAGACCATTAAAACTAGTTTCGAACTCAAAAGCTCAAAATATTCTCGAAAGCTCTAAATATTGCAACGAAAGCATTTCTAGCGTTAGTTTCATCACCCAGAACCACTGGAATAGACAGAATTTTGCACAAGCTCTGAAACTCTGAATGTTGACCAAAGTCAAACCTATGATGCAAAATGAACTAAAAATGCAACTTTGGGCTTAAAATCTCCGTTTTAACTCCGAATTCAATTTTTCAAGTTCTTCTAGACCAAATTCAGCATTATGGAACTAATGGAATTAACAAAATTATGATCCAATGCTCAAAACTCAAATTGACTCCAAAACTCAAAATTTTCAAATTTAGGCCTTTTAAAACTCTTTCTTTTGCAAAACTCCAATATTTTACAAGGTTTGCAAAATTCGAATTTTAGACTCATCCAAAAATGATCCAAGATAACTTTCAGGGAGGGAAAAAATGGAAATTTAGTTGACAATGCTAAAAATGACCTTCAGGGTCAATACACTTTTCTGATCCTGTTGAACCTACTCGGTGATCTACTCGAGTATCTCGTACTCCCAATTGGTATAGTTTTTCCTCTACTTTATCCAACATTTTGTTCAAACTTATTACTCACAAGCTTCTAAGTATGAATTTTTGAAGAAAGCAATGGAGGAAGAACTTTTGGCCCTTAAAGAAAATAACACATGGGACATTGTTTCATGTCCTTCAAGTGTTTGCCAATTTGATATAAATGGGTCTATTCAATTAAACTTCATTCTGATAAAACTCTTGATAGGTATAAAGCATGATTAGTTATTCTTGGTAACAAACAGGAGTATGGGGTGGACTATGAGAAGACTTATGCACTCGTAGCAAAAATGATTACGGTGCAAACTATTATTGCCATTGTTGCTTCATAAAATTGACCTCTTTATCAAATGGATGTCAAAAATACCTTTCTCCATGGTAATATTAAAGAAGATATTTATATGAAACCTCCATCTGGTTTGTTCTCATCACCTACATCAGATGTACGCAAGTTGAAGCGATCGTTGTATGGATTAAAACAAGCTCCTAGAGCTCGATTTGACAAGTTTCAATCTACTTTGGTACAGTTTTCTTTTGAACAGAGCAAATATAACTCATCTTTATTTCTTCGGAAAACATCTACATGTTGTGTTTTTCTTTTGGTGTATGTAGATGATATTATAATTACGGGAACTGATTCTTCATTAATGACTAGCCTCCAACAATAGCTTAAAGATTCTTTTCATATGAATGATCTTGGTACTCTTACATATTTCTAAGGTTTAGAAGTTCATAATGATGTATCAGGTGTATTTCTATACCAACAAAAATATACTTAGGATTTGATTTCCTTGGATGGTCTTCAGGATTACTCCTTTATAGATACTCTATTATAATTGAATATGAAGCATCATCGTGAGGAAGACGATCTTCTTCATGATCTAACTATATTTTGACAATTGGTTAAGAGTCTAAATTGCCTTACTATTACTCTGTCAGATATCGCTTTTGCAGTTCAACATGTTAGTCAATTTATGCAAGCTTCCCGACATCTCCACTTGGTGGTTGTTCGTCAGATTATACGGTATCTTCTAGGAACATCTACTCGTGGATTCTTCTTTACTAGTTTTTCTCCTATTCATCTTACTAATTTCAGTGATTCTGATTGGGCGGGATGCCTTGATACTCGCCATTCAGCCACTAGTTGGTGCATGCCTCTTAGAGATTCATTGATATCTTGGAAGAGTAAGAAGTAAGATCATGTGTAAAAATCTTCAACAGAGGCTAAATATCGATCCATGTCTACTACTTGCTCGGAGGTTGTGTGGCTTCCTGAATTACTTGCTAAGATTTGATTTTTGTAAATTCATCCTATTCCTCTCCATGCTGACAATATTAGTGCTATTCAGATTGCTACTAATCCAGTTTATCAAGAGAGGACCAAACACATCAAAGTAGATTTCCATTATATAAGAAAGTATATAGATAAAGGAGTCATTACTCTTCCACATATGTTTAGTGATCTTCAAATTGTTAATGAGTTAACAAAATCCATGGCACGACAACGCCATCAGTTCCTGGTAGGCAAATTAATGCTTCTTGATCCACCAACATCAATTTGATGGGGGATATTAGCATGATGGACTACACACAAATCATGAATTAATAGTGAATGATTGTATACATTAATATTGTAAATAAGTGTAATTACAGAGATTTGTTATAGTAATCATATACATAAATATTATAATAGCATACCAGATTTGGAGGGATTTAAATATTTAATTCAAAAGGATAGAATAGCTTATCTTTAGCGATAGGAAACTAGATCTTTAGGGATGTGTAATGTGTATACTCTCTATATAATGAAACGACTCTCACATTGAAAGGCATTCAGCAAAAACAGAAGTAAGCTCTTATATAGGCGAAACACAATAAATAAGTCCTAACACGGGTGAAAAAATATAATCCACAATTTCCAACACCTCAACTTTATGTTATGATCCCATCCCATAGCCTAATTCATAAGAATTATTAACTACCCCACTTAGTTTATAATAAGGGTAGTCAAACATATCTCAAGGGAAAAATTCTCACTTGAAATACTCAAACAAAGCTCTTTATTTATCCACGCTTGCGGAGTGTATTTAGTCCCTGAACAGTGTCAGTCATTAAAAATATATTTTAAAACCTATTTTCACAATTTTTACACTTCCAAGCTTAGTTTGGGAGAGAGATTTTGTGGGTTTTCAAGGCAAATGATTGTGTAACTATTTTTCAACCTATTTCATTGATTTACGTTGATTAATTTGTGATTTTAACTTCTAATTTTGGGATTTAAATAGTGGAATTTGGGAAGTTTTGGGACTTTGATTCCTAAAATTTAATTGATGATTTCTCCCTCATCCAAGCTCCATTTTCAAATTAGTTTTCACTGTTGGAATCTTTATTACGAGGAGAACATTTGATGTAAAAAATTTCAGATTTTGGCAAAATTTTTTGACATGAGATTTTTCACCATTTTACCCCCTTTTTCTCCGAATCAATTTATTTTAATTTTGTTAGATTCGTTTGTGATTTTGATATCATATTTGAATAGATTTTGGTGAGTTGGAGAACCATAGAAGTGGAAAAGCGGAGATTTCGACTTGATTAGAGACTCTATTTGAGTCAAGTGGACTTCTAACATATTTTTAAGTGTGAATGAACCTTGTATGCTTCTTTATGTATGTGATAGAGTATTTTGGGGTAGAATTCCATTATCTTAGGTTATGATCATGAGATTTCAATTTAGGTGTTGCCTTATGTAATATTCTCTTGATTATAGGTTAATTGTTAATAGTAAGCTATACTTGAACTTATGAACTAAGTGTGGGTTCGTGTTACATGGGATTGTGTATTACTTGATGTGTACACCAAAATAGTGATGAGGGTGGGACTATATTATGGATACTTTCGTACTTATGATTACTAAGGATTGATTTGTTAAACTATATGATTCATATGGACATCTTGCATCATTCCATTGTCATGAACATATCCATTGTGCATTTATTATATGTATGCTTGATGATCCATTGGAAATAAAAACTGAAGGGAAATGGTTCTGGCTAGTGAAAAATAAAAGAAAGAAAATAAATGAAAAGTCAAAGAGAAATGGTTCCGGCTAAGTATGAAAGTTATTGCCGAAGGAAAATGGTTCTGGCAGATATATGGTTCATGTGTGTCCCTAATGAATTTTGGTCTGAGGTTATAAGCGGATGTATATCGTAGGACAGGAATGCATCACAATATTTGACATTGAATTGCATTATTTATATTTTATCATATCCATTTCATCTCGCATCATATTATTCTTCTTTATATTCAAATATGTGGTGAGTATGTAATTCAAAATATTTGTACATGCATATATGTTGCCTTATCTACTGTTAGTTAAGGGTTATTTTATTGATGATTTGCTATACCTGTTGGACTCTTGAGTCACCGTTCTATGAAATGCTTATGTGTATATTATGAATATTGTCTATATTATGCTGGGACTTTCCTAAGTGCAGGTGTGTAGTTTCGGCGTATTGTGGTTGGGATTTAAGGAGTTACTTGTGTTCTTCATTGCTTTACTTTAGGTTAATTCCATTTAGCTGAGTACCCCATTGTTTGGTGCTCACCCCTTGCTATATTTATGTATTTTGTGAGCTCGGTCCATCTTATTAGATTTCTCTTATTTTAGGATCGAGCTTCTAGATATTTCTTGAGGTAGCTACTTATGTCCCCAGTAGACCTTCGACGAGTCCTTATTATGTTATGTTCTATTTGAGGACTACATATTTGAGACTTGTATTTCTTTTAAGTATTCTACTTTTAGAGGTTTGTACATGTGACACCAATTCTTGGAATAATTGTATTTTGCTTTCTTCTGCATATTTATCTTATTAGTCTTTTATTTTCTATTTTTACTATTATTAATAAGTTGTTGGGTTTTGGGATGACTCGCCTTGGTGAGATAGGTGAGTGTCATCATACCTGAATTTCGGGTTGTTATAATTTAGTATCAGAGCCCCAAGATTGGAGGTCTCACATGTGTACAAGCCCAGTCGAGTAGAGTCTTAAGGATCGATACGGAGATGTTCGTTGCTTATCCTTGAGAGGCTATGAAGACTGTTAGAAAATTCTCTTTTACTTCATTCTAATAAATTTATGTGTGGGTATTTTTTAAGTGTTGAGTATTCATGGGTCCTTTTGAAAGATTGCGAGGACTAGAGCTACTGCTGCTATAGGATAGGGGGAATCCACCTTTGATGTTGCTATTGAGACCCCAGCTAGGGGTAGGGGACGTGCCTGAGGATGAGCTAGAGGTCGAGGCTGAGGAGTCGCACTGAGGAGGGATTATGATCAGGCTATCTCCCCCAAGCCAACCATGAAACTTAGACAGGAGCAGGTTCCACATGAATTTTCTGCAACACCACTACTTCAGGATACACTTTTGAGAGTTTTGGGTGTATTGGAGACTCTGGGGCAGACTAGTAGCCTAGGTTACAATCCTGGTACTTCATAGACTCAGGTGAGAGTTCAGCCTCAGGATCAATAGCAGGCCCCCAAATCCCAGGTTCAGGTGAAGCAATCACTAGTAGCTCTAAATATTGAGATTCCACCAGTTGTTTCCTTTACTAATAATGAGTAACATAGATATGAGAAGTTTAGCAAGATGGAGCCATGCAAGTTCCAGGGTGGCAAGACTAAGGATGCATATATGTTCTTGGCATCTTGTAGGGAGTTGCTTGATATTGTATATCTATGTAACAACCCAAAAATTTTCAAAATCTCCTTGCGATTGGCATTATATGATGTGCTACAAGTCATGGTTGAGTTTTGGTAGCCACGGGTCAAGTTTAAGTGGCCGAATGCAAATTGGGCTAGTAAGTGGCCTAGAGGGACAGTTTCGGCAGTCTACTTCAAATAGTCATAACTTTTGATGTGGGATGCACCATGTGAGATACCACATATCAAATTGAATCTCTTTGAGTTATCTTTGCAACACAAGTAGTTTTACTCAATTTGGATTTTAGACGAGGGATATATCGCCCAAACAGTGAGACTGTTTAAGATTCAGAAGCCATAGGCGATAGGCTCAGAAATATTTCCAAGGACTTTGACACGGACCGTGAAACTTTGCACGGTCTGTCTAGTGCCTCTCCAGGTGTCACAGTGAGCTTGGGGTGGCCTAGAACCACCCCTAAACCAAGTCCTAGTCAACGATACCTTGCACGATCCGTCTGACATTTGACTTCTCGTCCACTGTCCCATCAAGTTGGATAGTGGCTTGGAAAAGCCATGGAAATGTTTGGGAAGCTAAGTGTGGACTGGCAGGACCCTCTCATGGGCCGTCACACCTTGCACGGACCGTCAAGTTGGTCGTCAAGTGCAACAGAGAAGTTTCCGTGAGTTCGCGTTGAAAATTTGGCTAAGTATGGTGAGATGGTGAGGATGACGGGCCGTGTGCCTCTTGATGGCACTGTAGCTTCCGTCTGACACTATTTTATCCCGGAAAGTTATGTTTTGTTAAGGGTATTTTTGGGATTTTGCCTTTCTTAATTCTCTTTTAAGCCCCCTAAAGTCCCCAAATCCCTTTAGACATTACGTAAACCGTAAACATACACTCAAAACGCTCTCAAGGGTTACATTGATTACTCTCAAGTTCTTGAACACCATTGTTGAAGATTCAAAGGAAATTTCGGGAAAGTGATCAATTCTTGATTCTCTACGCAACCC
>JBCEWC010011422.1:0-16714 GCA_038996855.1 Solanum aculeatissimum | reverse complement strand
TAAAGAGGAGGGTTCTTGGGTCTTCATGGATGAAAGGGAATCCATGAATCAAACCCACATACCTTGAGTTTAATCAATAGAATTGAATGAAATTGCAAGAAAAATGAATTTTCCCAAATTTCTTCAAGCTTTCATCAATGGAGGTCAAGAGGATTGAGAGAATTTTGGAATAAATTGAGGAGTGTTAGAATGGATGAAAAGGTATTAGGGTTTGATTTAGGGGAGTTAGGAGACCTTAGAAAGCCTAAAAGGGGCATATAATCTAATTAAATTACGAATTAACCATTTGGACTAGATCACTGAAGACAGGCTTCACAGAAGACACATAGTGATCGTCCAGAGGCTCACGGACCGTGAGCCTATCCGTGAGACCTCACTTGGTCTCGGCTTCGGCTTGAACTCTCGGGGGACTTTTTGGATCACCTCACGAGGGGCCTCGCGGACCGTGTAGCTGCACACGAACCGTGTACTGATCCATGGAACATCACTTGGTCCAGAGTCCAGCCTCGAACCTTGGCCAACATTTTGGATCACTTCACGAGGGCCCTCTCACGGGCCGTGAAGGGTCACACGGACCGTGAGGTGGTCCGTGGGACCATACTTGATCCATGGCTTGGGCTCCAGCCTCCGAGAGAACACTGGATCAACCCACGAGCACCCCCATGGATCGTGGACCACCAAACGGTCCATAGTCCCACCCTTAGACCCTATTCCAGAACCCTTTTCCAACGTACTTCTAATTACAGACAGTCTCACTGCAAGGGCCATAACTTTCACATCCAAACTCCAAATTGAGTGAAATCAGTTGTGTTGTGAATATAACTCAAAGATCTTCGATTTGATATGTAATAGCCCACTCAGTTCATCCCTTATAAAAATATATGACTTCTCAAAGTCTACTGCCCAATTGTCATCACAACTCCACCAAACCATCCTTTTTGAATCCGGCCACTTAAATACAACCCGTGGCTACCAAAATTCAAACACGACCAGTTTAACACTAACCTTGACCAACCATTATGAAGTTTGAAATTTTTTGATTTACACACGTACCTATTAATGCCCCAATTTTGCATCTTGGACTTTCTCTTTAGCTTCAAATAGATAAGGGTACTTAGATTTCATCGTTTCCTCAGCTTCCCACATTATATCTTCTACTTGATGGTTCCTCCAAAGTACCTTTACTGAAGCTATTTCTTTATTCCTTAGTTTTTTAACTTGAAGATCTGGGATAGCAATAGGTACCTCTTCATATGTGAGATTTTTGTAACCTGTACATCTTAAATAGGAGTGATACGAGATGGTTCACCTATGCATCTTCAAAGCACTGAGACGTGAAACACTAGATGAACCATTGAAAGCTCTTGGGGTAGCTCCAATTCATATGCAACCTGCCCAAATCTTTTAATAATTTTATATGTCCCTATGTAATGTGGGCTCAATTTTCCCTTCTTACCAAATCTCATAACCCCTTTCTCTGGAGACACCTTCAAGAATACCCAATCTCCTACTAAGAATTTCAATCCTCTCCTCCTAGCATCTGTATATGATTTGTGATAAATTTGGGTTATTTTTAGCTATTGTTGTATTACCCTAACTTTTTCCATGACTTGTTGAACTAGATCCGGCCCAAGAAAAGTGGTGTCACCCACTTCAAATCATCCAATTAGTGACCTACATTTTCTTCCATACAAAGCTTCATAAGGTGCCATTTTGATTCTTGAATGGTAGCTATTATTATAGAAAAAATCAATAAGTGGCAAATGATCCACCTAACTACCCTTGAAGTCTAACACACACACTCATAACATATCTTCAAGTGTTTGATTGGTGCGTTCTACTAGACCGTCTATTTGGGGTTAAAAAGTTGTACTTAAATTCATTTGTGTTCCTAAACTCCTTTGGAAGGACTTCCAAAACTTCACGATGAATTGAACTCTCAAATCGGATATAATACAGATTGGGACCCCATGTAACCTAACTATCTCCTTGATGTATAGCTTTGCATATTTTTCAGTTGTATAATCACTCTTAACTGGCAGGAAGTGTGCTGACTTTGTGAGTCTATCAATTGTTACACATATGAAGTCAAACTTATGACATGCGTGAGGCAACCCAATAATAAAATCCATGTTGATCATCCACATATAAGTTGGAATCTCTATACATTGCATATAACCTCTCGACTTTTGGTGCTCTACTTTAACTTGTTGACAATTTGGACATTAAGCCACAAATTCTGTAAGGTCCTTCTTCATTCCTCCCCACCAAAACATCCCCTTCACGTCATGATACATCTTGGTTGATCCTAGATGAATTGAATATCTTGAATGATGAGATTCTTCCATTATCCTCCTTCTTAGTCTATTAACATCAGACACACATAATCTATTTTGGCAATAAAGTACTCTATCATGTGTAAGCTCGAAGCCCTTCGTTGTACCTCGACTTACCTTCTCCTTAAGTTGTTGTAAAATAGGATCATTGAACTATTTCTCTTTCATCTCAATTATCAATGAAGACTTTACAACATTATACACAACAACCCCTTCTTTTGGAGTGTCAAGAATGTGAACTCCTAAATTGGTTAGTTTACGTAGATCCTTAGCCATCCCTTGGTTTACCACGGTTTGATCATTAGTACTCATGATGGTCTTATGACTCAGAGCATCGGCTATCACATTTGCCTTCCCTGGATGGTATAGTATGTCGATATTATAATCCTTTATTAGCTCTAGCCATCTTCACTACCTCAAATTTAGGTTTTTTTACTTAAAGATGTATTGCAGACTCGTATGGTCAGTATATATGTCAATATGAACCCCTTACCAATAGTGGTAAAATATTTTCAAAGCAAATACAACCGATGCTAGCTCAAGATCTTATGTTGGGTAGTTTTTCTCATGCGATCATAGTTGTCTCGAGGCATAAGTGATTACTCTACCATGGTTCGTCAGTACACATCCTAGGCCAACTCCTGAAGCATCAAAATACACTGCATACCCCTCTGTACCTTCTGGAAGTACTACACGGGTGTAGAAGTTAGCCTACTTTTCAACTCTTGAAAGCTCCTTTCATATGCATCCTTACACTGAAACTTGGTTGTCCTGTGTGTCAACATAGTTAGAGGAGTAGAAATAGAAGAAAAACCTTCAACGAAGCTTTTTTAATAACCTACCAACCCTAGGAAGCTTTGAACCTCGGTGGGTGTTGTTGGCCTTGGCCAATCTTTCATGGACAACTTTTTGTGAATCAACCCTTTTTCCTTCATCGGATACAATATGACCCAAGAATGCCAATGATGTTAACCAAAATTCACATTTGGAGAACTTGACATAACTCTGTCAATCATGAAGAACTTATAATACTTGTCATAAGTGATTTGCATGGTCCTTTTCTGATCTTAAATACACCAAAATATCATCTATAAATACTATCATGAATACATCCAAGAATGGCTTGAAAACCCTGTTCATTAAATCCATAAAAACTACTAGTGCATTTGTTAGACCAAATGATATAATAAGAAATTCAAAATGACCATATCTTATTCGAAAAACTGTCTTAGGTATATATTTCTCCTTCACCTCACTTGGTGATAACCTGATCTCAAATCAATTTTCAAAAAACATTTAGCACCCTGTAACTGATTAAATAAATCATCATTCCTGTGGAGGGGATATTTGTTCTTAATTATAACTCTATTCAGTAGTCGATAGTCGATATATATTCTCAATGTGCCAACCTTTTTCCGCACAAATAACACTGGTACACCCCAAGGGGAAACACTAGTCTTGTAAAACCCTTTTCCAACAAGTTTTTTAATTGCTTCTTTAATTCACGTAATTCTACTAGGGCCATTCTATATGGAGAGATAGAGATAGGCTGAGTTACTGGAAGTAAATCAATATCAAAATCTACTTCTCGTTCTAGAGGTAAGCTTGGAAGCTCTTCAGGAAACACATCAACAAATTCATTTACTATTGGAACAGATTGAAAAGTTGGTGATTCTGCCTCCATATCCCTCACTCTAACTAGGTGACCTATATATCCCTTTGATATCATCTTCCTTGCCTTAAAATAAGAGAAAAACTTACCCTTTGACACCCCAACACTGCCTTCCAATTCAAGGACCACCTCATTTGGAAAGTGGAAGTACACTCTCTTAGTTCGACAATCCATGGTGGCATAGCAAGAATCCAACCAATCCATACCTATTATAACATTAAATTCTACCATTTCTAGCTCAATAAGGTCAGTTGTGTCTCGGTCATAAACAATTACTATGCAATTGTGATATACCCTTCTAGCTGTAATAGATTCATTGGTAGGTGTAAACACTTCAAATGGTTTGTTCAATATTTTAGGTGTTCTCTAAAGCTTCCCAACAACTAGTGGAGTGATATATGATAATATAGAACTAGTGTCAATCAATGTATATACATTATGTGAAAATATGGGCAATGTACCTGTAACTACATCAAGTAAAGCTTCCAAGTTCTGTCGCCTCCCTAGAGCATATGTGCAATTTTGGACCCTGCTAGAGCTAGCTACCCCTCTAACACATCTATCACGACCTGTAGGAACTTACTAACCTCTACCTAATGGAGGCACTGATGATGATGATACAATAGTTAATCTAGTAGGTTGTGTTATATCACCCATGTGCCTTCTTGGGCAATCTCTTATCATATGCCCTGACACACCACACCAATAACAAGCATCTGTCCCAATGTGACATGTACCTAAATGACTCATCCCACTTTGTTTGCAAGGTTTCCTAGGAGGCATTTGTTGACTTGCCGAATACCCCGTTGTCCACACACCTTGGCCTTCACTCCTTTACCCAAACTAATTACTTTTAGACCCTTGAAGTTGTGGTGGAGCATTAGTTGCAGAGTACAAGGATGATGGACTAAGCAGTCTATTAGAAAATCGAGGCCTAAACTCACCTTGGGATGGTGTAAAATACCCTGTAGACCTGACCCTCTTGGACTGACCCTTTTCTAACTTTTGTGCCCTTCTTCTTTTCCTTTAATCCTCTATTTTTTCTATAAAAGCTTGCATCTTGGATATGTCCATGTATTTATTCAAAGAAGCAATGGTACAATCTCTAACCAGATACGAATCTAACCTATCTAATTAATGATGAACTCTATCTACCATAATAGAAACTACCTTATGAGCATACTTGGACAGAAAATTATATTGAAGACTATACTCCCTCACACTCATATTTCTTTGGTGGAGATTTAGGAACTAATCTGCATGGGCCTCTTGGATCTCTAATGGAAAGTAATGGTCAAGAAATATTCTTTTAAACTCT
Organism: Solanum aculeatissimum; assembly: GCA_038996855.1. Taxonomy (NCBI): domain Eukaryota; kingdom Viridiplantae; phylum Streptophyta; class Magnoliopsida; order Solanales; family Solanaceae; genus Solanum; species Solanum aculeatissimum. Next base: position 11,388 of record JBCEWC010011422.1, on the reverse strand, counting down.
ATCCAAGTAGTGGGAGGTGCATCTGTACCCTTAGGTTGCTTCCAAGCTTCATACCACAATATAGCTACACCCTTCAATCTATATGTTACCATCTCAATAACATCTGTACCACTTACATGTATAACATCCAGAGAGCGTTAGATTTGATCGATAAAATCTTACAGATCTTCATTTGGATCTGACCCAATGAATGATTGAGGGTCTAAATTAAGAAAATCATGTATCCTTGTGCTAGCTGCCCTGTTTGCACTACCTACACCTTTAATTTGGCCTTTTTGTCCTTGACCTTGGCCAACAACTATATGAGTCAATAGTTGGACTGCATTGCTCAAATCCTGGATGGTAACATCGGTAGGTGGTTCTGGGGGAATTTCACTACTTCCTAGTTCATTCGGAAATGGAAGGGTTGGAGATGTTTATGATAGAGACTCATCTTGAGCCTCATTTCTTTGTCTAGTCTGGATGGTACCAGAAACTACCACTTCTACTTTCTTCCCTTTGTCTTTGCTTTTCCTTATTTCTGGCATACTTACTATACAAAATAATTTAAAGGTTAGACACGATCCACCTACAACATTTGGATCTATGGCACGATCTAAAGAATGGAAAGAAAGTGAAAAATCCTAAATGCCATGTAGCCTCCTGCTTATAAATGTGGTGCACAACATATCCATAAGCATGACTCTATATAGACATGACTTTGTAGACTTTCTAGGATGACCCACTCTAATACCACTTTTTTCATGCCCAAAATCCCATTAAGGCAGACTGGCACCGGTTGCCAACAAGGCTTGGGTGAACTAAATAGTAATCATGCACTATTTATGAACATAAGAAGGTACTTCCATACTAAACATGCTTTCAAGAAAGTAGACAGTAATAACAAGTCAATAGGAAATACATATGACTAGGTTGTTGGAGCCACAATGTCTAGCATACGAGACATGACCACACCTTACTTTACACAGACTACAAAGCCTCTAGATGAGCAACATTATCTGAATAAGGTCGGGACAGGCCCCGCCTCATGACTAGCTACTATACAATACGAAAATATAGGCTCTAGACATATAAAGCTCCGAAGTAACTCGTAAATCAGTAATAGGAGTTGGATATCCTGTAATCCAGCAAGGGAGATCTATTAGCTCCTGTAACTGTAACATTAAATGCAGGTCCCCCGAGAGGGACATTAGTGATGTCGCTCAACCCGACTACTCAAAGGTAGAAGGGGTGATCGTCATCAGCATAATAACCCAACTTTAGAGATTGGGGTCGATCCCATAGGAAATTATTGTTCAAGGTGGGAGTGACTCGTTGGACCAAGTAATTGGAGGATCTAGGGGGATTACAATAATCAAAACAAAGTGTAATTAACAAGTTCTAATTAATCAACTAAATCACTATTAAGGGAAGATGTTAGAGATATGCAAATATGGGAATCAATCTATCAAATAAGTCTAAATACTTGACTTCATGAGTTGATATTGAATGAATAGGCTAGGTTGCTTGTAACCCAAATCACCTTTGATAATGGGTGTTTCACATGAATCCGCTAGGATATCACACGCGGACAGCCGAGGACACACTTGGACTAAGAAATTGTAGAAAAACCGCTAAGACCTTGGCCATTTAATCCATGTAAATGAACTTCAACTAAAACCTTATAAGGTTTCTGGCCATTATATCCATTTCACACTCTAATTAGTCCAACTAAGGTACCAATCAAAGATCTAAAACAAAACCCCAAGTTTGCAACCTCAAAATTTATACATTAAACTTAGGAATGGATATAAATTCACCAAAATCAACTACAGATGAGTCAAGGTATCACAAACCAAATTATTAAATCAAAGACCCATATCAAAAGCACAGCCAAAACATGGGGGGGGGGGGGGGTTTTAGCCATACATGGTAGAAATTAAAGATTGAATAACATATATAGTAGTAGAAGTCATGAGTAACATGATTCAGTACAAATCAGTTGATTCTCACAAGCCAATATTCTCCAATTTGATGCCCAAAATCTTCAAAACCCTAACCTCCCTTATAGTCTAAGAAGAAAGTTCTATGTATTACTACTATAGACTAATTGTTCAAAATTAGAATGAACAAATGATATAATGTCCTTTCTAAAACTTCTTATATACTCCTTGAAAATATGTAAAAAGTTTGTGTTGTAAATTATCATTCGGCGGTCAAGGCCGACCATTGCCGAGCACTCTGATGATGTGCCGAATGTGCACTTGGCCCCTTTCATGTGTGTCTTCATAAGGCTTCCTCCACTATAACTTTAGGTGATGACTCTTTGCTCCACCTATCTGATTCGACGATGCGCCAAAATATTCTTCACATCGCCTTTCTGTCAGTGTTTTGGGCTTTAGGTTCTGCTACTTTAAGCGATAACTTGTGAATTTTTGCATATCGCTGAGTATACTTTTCGACATCGATTTTGATCGTACTCTTGTCTTGATTGGGAATCTTGATTGCGGAATAAATATGCGATCTCATGGAGCCTTTGACGGATTTCCAAGAATGTCGGCGACCTTACTTTTCACCGCTTTTTTGCACTTTTTCTTATTTTCCAAGATTCCACCAAGTCTTGCCCTTTTGAGCACTTTTAACTCCATTTTCTGTCATAGCACATGCATATTTGTCAGTAGTTGGAATTCATATCACATTAAGGGCAATGCTTCCTTGTAATTTTAACCCCAAAATGTGTTCAAAATATGGACTCATCAACACCCCCAACTTAAGCCTTTGCTTGCCCACAAGCAAATCAAATATCGATCTATCTAGAACAAAGCTTGCAAATAGGGCTAAAGGGAGCAACACATACATTTTCACCTTTGTCATCCCTTCTCAAACTTCCACAAACTAGTCATGTGACTTTGAAGCCTCGAGAGATAACTAAGGAGTAATAAGGACATGGATATGGTCACAATTGCTTATGTAGCTGCTAATCACTTCTTAAAAACATCACCATTTTCCGTCACGCCAAAGAATATCCTGAATTCTCAAGTTTATGACATTGCTTTCAAAAGGATCTCTTCAACTCTCACTCTCCCAAATAATAAATACCATGTAAGCTTTAATCCATTGGCTTGATTTTATTCTCAATCGGAGTTCACTTGAATTTTTATAGACTAGGATCCCAAAGGACTTTGCTAGGACTATAATGTAGGGTAAGGATTGGGTAGGATATAATATGGTCAATAGTGGTTAATCCCTCCTTAAACTCTACGCTTTCTTTCTAGGCATAAAAGTTTTGTTGGTTTCCTTTTCATTCATCTCATTCTTTACATCTCTTTTGCTTTTGATTCATTACCCTAAGTGTCTCCTTTTGCATTCTTTTTTACAACAAGACTTTTCTCTCTCTTTTTTGAAGGATCCTCAATTTTCAACTTTTGTTTCTCACTCTTTTTATTTTCATTTCCTTCCAGGACTCCTCAATGTCTTTCTTTTATCCTGCCTTTCTTTTCTCGACTCTTTCATGGGAGACACTTTCTTCACCCTAGTAACACCCCCAACTTAGCCTTTGAACACTGCTCTACTTTTAAGTTCATGGAGGGATCGATAAGGAACAAAAAAGTACTTGTCTTTCACAATCATGAGTCAATGTTTCAAGGTTTCCAAAGAAGGGATCAAGGCTTAAAAAGGGTTCACTAAGGATTTATTTCACTGCCAAGGGATGTCACTATGGTCAATTTGGACTGATGGAACCAAAGAAGGCCTAACGTCCTTTCTTAATCTAGAATTAACCAAGTTTCTTCTCAAAACAAATCGAGCAAGTTCTAGATGATGCAATACAAGTATTTCAATAAAATAACTAATCCCATATTGGCAAAATGGCTTGCTTTCAAACAATGGAAACACAATTGCAATTTTTTGATCATCGCATATCCAAGCTCAATTGCTCACATAGTCAACTCAAAATTCCTCAAATTCATTCGTGGATTGATTTATCGAGAAAGGACTAATTAGTGAGTGCATGCTCCTCGTCCATGGCACTATCCGAATCAAAGATATGGATCATCCATGCTCGGATATCTAAGGACTCGAGACACGATATTACATTCAGACGCTTGTCATCTATGCATGAGGTTTGCCAAACTTTGAAATCATCCATCCATTCAATCAAGCAAAACAAAAGAAATAAGAAAAATAAACACTACTCTATTACAACCCAAAGTAAAATTTATTTATAACCCAAAAATTAAAAATTATCTAAATATCCATCAATAACACCATCATCAAAATAAAATTGACAATCATTGTCTCATCAAACATCCATAAGATAGGGAATTCCTCAAGCTCACCTCCTATTAACAAAATAAACATTTCCCTCAATGTGCAAGGGACAACAAAAGATAAGCATAAGAGAAAGTAATGAGTAGGAGAATCCCCTTGTCAGGTCAATCTTGTTATGGTGGTGGTAGTGGTGGAGCTGAAGAAGATTTCATAGGGGCATCCATTCCCTCTTCTGCCTGTGTATTCTCAAAATCAATGTTGGGTCTAGTAGGCTTAAACACACTCACATCAAATGTACCAACCATGGACCGATCTAGAGTGGAAGTGGCAATCACTACTTCCACTATCGCATTCTGTACTCCATTTGCTCTTTTTGGTCCTATTGGCTTTTCTACACTCCCAATGTCTTCTCATCAGTTTCTGAGGTGCTAACTTCCTAGTTATCTTATCGCCATCACCTAAATCTTCTATATTCAGACTCTCATTTGGGATTGTAGCCACATCCACCTTGAGAGGTGGATCTTCCAGCCCATCAAAAAATATGCTTAAGTTAGTGGACCGAAGAGAAGTCACCTCCTTCTTCAACTCATCAATATTCGCTTGCAAAGCCAATGTGTCCTTACTATCACCACCTGATTTCTCAATGGATAACACTTGATCATTTAGGTTGGCCAACTCTTTGCCGTGGTCGTCAATCATGGACTCGAGCCTATCCATCCTAAACCTCTGAGCTTTATTTAGGTCACTCTTCATTGATTAGGCCTCAACATATGGATTTAAGGCCTTAGTTATGGCTGCCTCCACTAACTTGGGCACAAATGACTCAACCTTTGTGGCTCGAAGATCACCGACTTTGGCCAGTCGAGCAAAAACAAGAATATTAGCCTTTGTGAGAGAGGGTTGGTCATCTATGGTTTGTGCCCCTGTGGATGGAGTGGGGGTAGAAGAGAAGTGTAAAGTGAGAGAGAAAGATATACCTATCTCGGTGCCCAAACTGGCACTGGAATCGATCCATCACAGATAGCATCTAATAGACTTTATGGGTAGGCTAGGTTGTTTGTAACCTAAATCACCTATGATATTGGGTGTTTCACATAAATCCACAGAATCTCACACATAGACCACTAAGGACATGCTTGGCCTAAAAAGTCAAAGCAAATACCCCTAATACCTTAGTCGTTGAGTCCCTCACAGGATCACAATGCATAAACCCATGACTATCATTCAACCTTCCACTCCAACTACACATTCATATGCAATAATTAAAGATATAACCTAGACTCATGTTTGCGACTTCAAATCATAAGCTAAACATGAAAGTAACATGAACCCATAAACCAATTCAATTAATCAAAACAATTTGGGAGAAACCCTCTTGATTTTGAAAGTAAATCATCAACTAAGCGTGAAAGCAAGAGTAATAATAAAGACCCACAAACAAATTAACATCAAAACTCAATTAAATCTACAATTTAATCATTTAAGACCAAGGAAATAAAGAGTGAGTGAAGGATTTTACAATGGAAGCTCACACTCTTCAATCCACTCAAGAAATTATAGATAACTCACTCAAAATCCTCACCCAAAACTAAAATCTACACTAAAGTATGTTTCTCTCTTCAAAAGTTGTATGAATTTTATTCTAGGGATTATCGGTATATTCAACGTCGAGAATGAGGGTTGGGAGTGCATATATATGAGAATTGGGGCTGAAATGGTAAAACGTTTCAACTTCCCGTTGGTCGTCAAAGTACTTTGCATTCGTGGAGCTCTGACCATATTTGCGGAGGTCAACTGAAGTTTGACACTCTGTGTTCACGCCTAAGCATTCTGTGATCGTGGAGGTTGGTTGCCTTTTGATCTGCCTATGTGCCAGTGTTGGGCACGTTCATGCCACTTTATGCTTCACTACTCCATGATCACGGGTCTGAAGGACACGTTTGTAGAGTGTAAATGGTGTCAGGTATCATTTTGTGCAGTTTCATCTCCTTTTGGCCTCTATTCAATTCCATCTCCAATTCTTTCCAACAAAGCCAAATCCATACCAAATGTACCTATAACATACACCATTCAAAGCATATTTAGTCTCAAGTTATGAATTTAACAACACAAAAACATAAGAAAAGAGCAATAAATGAGTGTGAGTTACACACTCATCAATACCCCCAACTGAAGACTTTTTTTGTCCACAAGCAAAACAAAACCAAACTCAAAAGGCTAGCGATTAAAGCACGCAACCCCAACTCACTTACTTAACTAGATCATGACTATGACTATGGTTGGCACGAATAATTAGCACAAGCATGTGGATGTCTATCAAGCAACCCCTTCAATTTCAAAGAATATTTTCTCAATTCAAAACTAAGGATGTTCAAGTGACAACACAACTTCTCAAGAAATGACTCAAACTCCTAGTCAACTAAAGAAGTTCCACTTGACTCAACCTTAAAAAGCATCAATATCACTAATCCATGTCAATTTGCATGTCTTTACATAAACAAAGAAAGTCCCCAAAATACACATAAGTATATACAATGACAAGGGACAAAGACCCAAACACTCACACTCAACAAAAGAACATATTGTGCACACAAATGCCACACCATAGGCTTTCTCCTATTTTTAATCGCATTGGCTCAATTTCATTTGGTTGGAAATCTCAAAGGGCTTTTTAGGCTTGTAATGTAGGCTTAGGGGTAGGGTAGGATACAATTGGGAAGTAGTGACTAACCCTTCTTAAACTCTACACACAACATTCACTTCTTTTCAACTTTTCCACTCTTTTCTTTACATTTAACACCAATGCACATCTAAATTTTTCTTTTCAATTTAAGTGCCCCACTTGTAACCATTTTCAATATTTTGGAGGATTCTTTTTGTTCAAGCACTTTTTCTTCATTTTCTTTTCATTTTGAAAGCACTCCTTTTCTTTTCATTTCATTCCTCCATTCATCTTTTTCTTTTTCATTTGACAAGCCTCCAAGTGGTATAGATTCTTATTTTTCTTCCAACATCACCACCAACTTAGGCTCAAAGCCTCAATAACAACAACTCAAGCTCAAGGAGGGACAAAGGTTCAAAAGAATATCTTTTCAAAAAGGTTCAAGGCTTATAAGTTAGGTTGTCAATAGAAAGGTTTAGGATCAAAAAGGGACACTAGGGATAAAATCAATGCTTTTGGTTGCTATTTAGGATAAGTGGACTCAAATCAAACCAAAGAATGCTAAGATCATTTTTTTCAACCAAAATCTATTAAGGCCAACATATCAAGACCAACAAGGCAAGTTCTAGGTGACACGAGTGCACACAAGGAACAAAACAAAACTCACAACACACATGACATCCAAATCAAACTGGAAAGGGTTAATATTACTCTCAAGTCAAGCACAAGGGACTTATTTTTCAAATTATATCCATCTAGCAAGTATGAGTCACAAAAAGAATAAAAGTGTTGTCTCAAATTCATCACAAAACCATTTAAGATAAAAATAGGAGGGGTATGCATTTTTCACAATCCACAACACTTGACTAAATATGCTAGCACCAAGAAGGTCATAAACCCAATGTATAGCTCCAACAAGAGTCAATGACTACTCAAACTTTACCAAAGACCATATTCTACTCACGCACTCATACACCCAATCAATGATTTATACTTAAGAATGTTGTCACTCAATCCATCATAGGGAACCATCGATTATACACACCATGAAGAAGAAAAATAATAAGCTACCAAATCTACTAACACAACTAAACCTAAATACAAATAATCAAGCCCAGCAAGGGCACATCTACGAATTGAAATTTATTTACCAATGACAATAAGAATTTAGCAATTTAACATCACCATTGTCAAGAAATTCTCATGGTTGCATAGGTTTCCATTGATGGACAAGAATGGAGAAGAAACAGAGTAGACATGCCTTTGAATGGAGAACCAAAAAGGATGAAGAAGAGAGAACTTAAGCTTTTTCTTAGAATATTTGTAAGATAAAAAGTTCTTGAGAATGATTTACCTCACCCTTGATTTAGTTTCATACTCATTTTCTTTTTTTCTAAAAATAGAAGACAAAGTCACAAGTAACTTACCTTTCATTTAATTACGCCCATTTAGTGCTCCACCTTCGTGGACTTGAAGGCGCGATAGTACCCCATCACCGAGTGTGAACACTCCATGTTCGCGGATATGAGACCGCATTCGCGGAGCTTTACTGGGTGCCAGACTTAGGCTGACTTTCTGCAACTTTGGGCATTCCCAGGCCCAATTGGGCGATCTGCCCTTGTGCAATGGGCGATTTCTGGAGCCTAAAGTGCGGTCAAAACAACCTAGGTTCATCTTTTCACCATTTTTTAATATTTTTTCCACCCAATTCTTCAACTTCAATCAACTTTCCACTTCCAAACCTGTTCAAAACCACTACCAAAGACTTGAAAATTATGAGGATTAGCTAAAAATCAAAAATTAAAATCAAGAAGCTATTCTAAAAATTTAAAATACAAGAATTTATTCAAGAAATTAAAATATGAACAAAGTTAATTCATCACCCATTTTGTGTTTCCACTTTGAGGGAAAGAATCTTCTCCCAATTTCAAGATGACTTGCCAATTAAGTTCATGAGGAGGGTGATGAGAGATCATCAATATTTTCCATTGATCTCTCCACTTTGAGGACTTGAATTATCTACGTAACTTAACATTAACTTTTCTTTTTGGCTTTTTAGGTAGACCTGGGAGTGTTGGGGGACCCCTTTGGTGTTGAACTTTATTTTTTATGGCCCCCCAAGTAGAAGACACTCTTCAAATCAAATGAACTATAGTTTCCATTAAGGATTTTCATGGATTGTTCTTGCAACTCTAGTATCATTTCCTCCAGCTTGGCCTCTTTGATAGTTATTGGGCTTGATGAAATGCATATGCCCCATACTTCTTCCATGTCAAGCACCTCTCCTTCTTCTTGAGACTCCAATTCATGGTTGATCACCCATGAGCCATGAGCCTTACTTGCCCTATTGCTTAGCTTCAAGTAAACCACCAAACATCTACATCTCATTCAAACTGGTCTAACTCATAACCTCTATCAATAAGCAAGCTCTTGAGATCATCCTCCATGTTGAGCAATTGGTATCTTTTAGCCACTTCATTGAAAATTCTAAGACTCAAGTCCGCAAGCCAAACTTGACTCACAACACTCTTGTCCCTATTCTCATTTTTAATACCATTTTGCTCACCACGAAATGCAATACTCCAAAGGAGATAAAAGAAGAGCTTACAATCATCAAGCAAGCATTCATCACAATTAGAGATAGAACAAGAATAAAAACTAGAACAAAGAAAAAAACATAAGTACTCACTAATCAAATCAAAATGAGTAAACAACAAGTCCTAAACCAACTCACAAAGCCTATTGTTCCCCGACAATGGCACCATTTTTTATGTCGCTAAATGCTACATCACTAAAGGATTAAGGAGCAGTCGTAATCAATATATTGTACCCGTGTTTTGATGTCGGGGTTGAATCCCATAGGGAACAATGTGTCAGAAGTTGAGTAGAGTAAGGACTTATGGTTACTAGAGTTTGATTTGAGGGGCGAGTACCAAGCAAGGATTCTAACTAAAATGGGAGGAATATAAGCTAATAACTACTCCTAACAAGAAAGAGAAAATGGGGCAAGGATTGATCAAGCCAAGAAGCAAAGATAGGGAATATGGGAATCAATCAAAACCTAATCGATCCATCACACTTAGCATCTAATAGAATCTATGGGTAGGCTGGGTTGCTTATAACCTAAATCACCTCTAATATTAGGTGTTTTGCATAAATCCTCTAGAATCTCACACACGGACCGCTGAGTACACGCTTGGCCTAAGAAGTCAAAATAATACCCCTAATACCTTAGTCGTTGAGGACCTCACGGGCTCTCAACATATAAAACCCATGACTATCATGCAACTTTCTGCTCCAACTTATAATTCTCATGCAATAATTGAAGATATGACCTAAACTCAAGTTTGCAACCTCAAATCATAAGCTAAACATGAAGGTAACATGAACCCATAAACCAATTCAATCAATCAAAGTAATTTGGGAGAAACCCTCTTGATTTTGCAAGTAAATCATCAACTAAGCATGAAAACAAGAGTAATAATCAATACCCATACAAAAATTAACATTCAAACTCAATTAAATCAATAATTTAATCATTCAAGACCAAGGAAATAAAGAGTGAGTGAAGAATTTTATAATGGAAGCTCACACTCTTCAATCCACTCAAGAAATTATAGATAACTCACTCAAAATCCCCACCCAAAACTAAAATCTACACTAAGGTGTGTTTCTTTCTTTAAAAGTTGTATAAATTTTATTCTAGGGATTGTTGGTATCTTTAATGTCGAGAATGAGGGTTGGGAGTACGTGTATGTGAGAATTAGGGTGAAATGATAAAATTTTGCAATTGCCCTGACACTGGTCGCCAAAGTACTCCACGTTCATGGAGCTCTGACCACATTTATGGAGGTTAACTGAAGTTTGGCACTCCAAGTTCGCGCCCAAGCATTCTATGATCGTATAGGTTGGTTGCCTTTTGATTTGCTTACGTGTTAGTGTTGGGCACATTTGCGCCTCTTTATGCTCTACTACTCCACAATCGCAGGCATGAAGGCCGTATTCATAGAGTGTAAATGCTGCCAGGTATCATTTTGTGCAGTTTTAGCTTCTTTTGGCCTCTATTCAATTCCATCTTCAATTATTTCCAGTAGAGCCAAATCCATACTAAATGTACCTATAACATACACCATTCAAAGCATATTTAGCCTCAAGTTATTCATTTAACAATACAAAATCATAAGAAAATAGGAAGAAATGAGTGTGAGTTACACACTCATCATTTACTGACGGATGTAAAAGATCATGAAAATCATTTGAGAATTGTGTTGCAAACATTGAGAGAAAGACAACTCTTTGCCAAGGTTTGCAATTGTGAATTTTATTTAAGAGAAATGTATTTTCTTGGTCATATTATTTTAGGCGATGGTATAAGAGTTGATAAAAAAAATGGAGGTAATGTGTCACGACCCGGATAGGGGGCCTAGATGTGACATGGCGAAGGAGAACTCGAAAGTCCTCGATCAAGCCATCATAGC
>JBCEWC010011421.1:0-16714 GCA_038996855.1 Solanum aculeatissimum | reverse complement strand
TCCAACTAGGATACTATAATACAATCCTCTTTCAAGTAGGATTTTATATACTATTCCTATTCCTAATCCTATTCTAAGTAGGATTGTAGATATTATTCTTATTACTATTTCTATTCCTATTCTAACACTCCCCCTCAAGTTGGTGCATACAAGTCATATGTACCTAGCTTGTTACAAATGTAATTAATACGATGACCAATGAAGAACTTGGTAAGATATCTGCAAGTTGATCACTTGACTTCACAAAATTGACAATCAACCTCAATGTGTTTAGTCTTCTCATGAAATACTAAATTTGATGCATAATGCCAGCCAATCTCAATGTGCTTGGTCTTCTCGTGAAATACTGAATTTGATGCATAATGTCGATAAAACATAGAGTAATAAATTCCTGAATTGCAGTGTTGAACTTCACAAACCAAGCTCAGAAGACTATCTCATACCATAGAGTGACTTACACAATCGATATACAAGGCTACTAGACTCCCCCTGAGCAACAAAATTAAGTGGCTGCTCCATATAGATTTCTTCCTCGAGATCATCACAGAGAAAAACATTCTTAATATTCAACTGATTAAAAGGTCGATGGAGAAAGACAATATGGATCATCTCGAAATTGCTCCAAGAAAGTTACTTTAAAACTAGTTGGAACTTGTTTATGCACCGAATTATTAAATTTGATGGCTGAAAGTGATCATAAATTGAGAAATAAAATTACATGGGTAGGGACGGAATGATGACACAACCCTATTGAGAAAAAAAATTATATGGGTAGGGTCGGAATGATGGAACGACCCTACTGGAAAATAGAAATTATATAGGTAGGATCATATTGACGACATGACCCTACTGAAAAAGAGAAATTGCATGGATAGGGTCGGAATAATAGTACAACCCAACACAAATAAGAAAGTAGTCACCAAAAAAGTGGCACGGTGCTATGCAAATTGAATATGAAAAAAAGTAGTCACCGGAAAGATGACACGGTGCTACACAAATTGAATATGGAAAAGTTGTCACCGGAAAGATGCACGGTGCTACGCAAATTAAATATGAGAAAATAGTCACCAGAAAGATACTCGGCGACCTAACTTTTGCTAATACAACCATTGGCCAGACGGGCGGCATATATGGGTCATCGCCGCCCGCCGGCAGCAGGAGCTCTTTGATTTTTTACTAGGATCGTAAAAGATCTGATACCATGTGAGAAATATTGGAGAAGAATATTGTTGTCTCTACATTATTACATTGAGACCCTATTTATAGATACTATATTAGATTCCTTTTCCAACTAGGATACTATAATACAATTCTTTTTCAAGTAGGATTCTATATACTATTCCTATTCCTAATTCTATTCTAGGTAGGATTGTAGATATTATTCTTATTCCTATTCCTATTCTAACGGTATGCATCACTGCTTGACTAAAATACTGTGAACTACTGCTAAATCTGCTAAATTGATTTACTGCTTACTGAGTCGGGAACTAAACTTAGAAATAACTAGCAGAATTTCAAACAAATTAGGAAAGAGAGAAACAACTAAAAAGTATCAATATATTATGGTGTGCACTTCCTCGGTCTTTTCAGCCCTAAGTTACCTCTTTTAGCTTGTATTTAGGTTTTTGTAGACACCTGTGCACCAGCGAAGCATTCTGAAAATAAGCTGCAGTTCTAGAGACAACAGTTACAGTAACTGAAACTTATTGCATTTGAGCTTTATTAATTAATTAATGCTTAGAGTAGGCTTATTGCATTCTTTCAGTTCTTTTACACTCTTTTATATTCTGAAAGTTAGAATCTAACTGTGGTTTAATGATTTCTGATGAGGTGAGGCAGACTGAAGAATTTTTGCTTGGGCAGAACCTCTTGTCCTGCTATGACTTTGTGGAACAATCTTGTGAATATATTGCGAAGCAGCTCTCCTACATGCAGAAACTAAGGTACACAAGTGTGTCTTTGGAACTTCTACAGCTGATATCATTAATTCTATGCAAATTTAATCTCAATAGGTAGTTTACAAGGTTAACTATAATTTTCAACTTGGGAATATCTGTTTTGTAACTGACACCTCATACCAGTAATTCTTTTAAATAGGATAGCATGAGAGATTTGACTAACTTTTAATTAAGCTACTTTAAGGCTTCAATTAAGCACGTCACACATGAGTCTTTACATAAGTCATGATGGAACAGAATGCAAAAGGACTTGGCAGTTCAACTACAGAAGCCATATGTCTCATAAGAAGATTGCTAGAACATTATAGGGAGAGGAAGAGGGATATATATGGTGTTTCATTGGCCTAGAAAAAGCTTATGAAAGTAACTGGGAGGTTTCTGGAGGTGTTTGAAGGCTAAAGGTGCACCTGTAGCCTACATTAGGGCAACTAAGGATATGTATGATGGAGCCAAGACGCAAATAAGGATAGTGGAAGGAGAGTCAAAACACTTCTCGATAATGCTTATGACAAAGTTCTTAAGGGGCTAGATGGAGATGTTTGGAGACTAAGGGGTCGTTTGGTGTGAGGTATAAGTTATAATAATCCCGCGATAAAATGTAGGATTATTTTATCCCATGTTTGGTTGGAGATATAAGGTAATCCTTGGACTATTTATCCCACCATTTTTGCTTTAGTTTATCCCATATATATGGGGGGATAACTTATCCCAGGCTAATTTATCTGGGATAATATGTTGCCAACCAAACGACCCCTAAAGGTATACCTATAGCCTACATTAGGGCAACTACGGACAGGTATGATGGAGTCAAGATGCGAATAAGAATAGTGGAGGAAACTCAGATCACTTCCTAGTCATGACGGGGTTGCACAAGGGATTGACCCTTAACAGTTCTATTTGTTGGATGCATTGACGTGGCATATCCAAGGAGAGGTGCCATGGTGTATGCTCTTTACAAATGACATAGTGCTCATTGATGAGACACGCAATGAAGTTAGTAATAAATTAGAGGTTTAGAGACGGACCTTGGACACCTATAGTCAACATTAGGGAAATGAAGGACATGTATGATGGAGCCAAGATGCGAATGAGAATAATAGGAGGAGACTCGGATCACTTCCTAGTCATGATGGGGTTGTTCTAGAGATTGACACTTGACCTATTTCTATTTGCTGGATGCACTAATGTGGCATATCCAAGGAGCGGTGCCATGGCATATGCTCTTTGCAGATGACATAGTGTTGAGATGAGACATACCATGAAGTTAACATAAGTTAAGAGGTTTAGAGACAAACCTTGGAGTCTAAAGAATTCATGTTGAGTATGACTAGGACAAAATATTTGGAATGCCAGTTTAGTGACGTAACTCATGTGGCAGATTTCGGATTTAAGGATTGAAACACAAGCCATTCCCAAAATCAAGAAAGGAAATTTCAAGTATATGGGGTCGATAATCCAAGGAAATGATTGACAATTATGTTAAGCATCGTATTGGAGCGGGGTGAATGAAATGGAAGCTCACATTCAATGTATGGTGTGATAAACTGATAATAATGTGCCACCAAGCCTTAAAAAATATGTTTTATAAGTGGTGGTCAGAGCCACTATGTTGTATGAGTGGAGTGTTTGTTAGTCAAGAACTTGCAGCCCAGAAGGTGAAAGTTGTGGAAATGAGGATGTTGAGATGAATGTGTGCGTAGTAGGATTAGGAGCAAAGATACCAGAGATAAGCTGTGAGTGGCCTTCATGGTGGATAAGATAAGAGAAATGATGTTGAGATGATTCAGACATGTGAAGAGAAGATGTACAAATACCCCAATTAGAAGGGTTGAGATGTTGGCTATTGTGGATTCAAGGAGAGGTAGAAGTAGACGGAAGAAGTCTTAGAGAGGTGATTAGACAGGACTCAACTCAAACCTGCTACTTACCGAGGAGCTCGAGGATTATGTTAGAAGGTTAGTGTTGTCTAGTTTCATTTTTGGTATTGTTATTATCTCTTGCTATTATTTCTCTATTATTATTATCTTATCCTTCCAATTTAGTATTACTTGATGTTTAATTTGCTTCGATTATCAGAAACAACATCTCTACCTTCACAAGGTTGCGTGCTAACCACTTGTGGGATTACACTGGTATGTTGTTGTTGCTGCTGATTCTTGGATGCCAATCCACCAATTCTTAGAATTGAATTTTGGTCCATAAAATAATTATAACATCTCTAGGCAATTCATATCCTTTAGCTTCTATATTACACTTGAAAGTCCAGTGACCTTGTTTGGCAACTCTTTAGCTTGAGATCTTGTTAATGGTCTTCTTGGAGATTTCAAAATGTCATCCTTGTGCTTGAATAGAGTTGAGATTCCTAGGATGCTATCATTATCAACTGCAAAGGTTAACTCATGAGGTGAGGATGCCAAAGATCATATAACAAGACAACAATCCTTTCCCTTGACTGATGTAGGACACTTAACAAAAGCATTGTTTTCCAACTATGATGGCATGAACTTGAATAATAATTTACACATACTGTCTATATCCAGGGACTGTCCTGAGAACTGCAGAGAAACTGTGGCATCGTTGATGTTTGCTGCAGCAAGATTCTCCGATTTGCCAGAATTACGAGAGCTACGGGATTTATTTCAGGAGAGATACAGGAACTCTTTAGAATGTTTTGTTAACCAGAAGGTGATTTGCTTATTGTACTATGTGCTGCAAATCTTTTTATTTTCAAATCTCTTTTATATCTGACTTCCTTCAGTGCTGTTAGTTTGTTGAGAAATTATCTTCAAGGCCCCCTGCAGTGGAGAAGAGAATTCAGCTGCTGCAAGATATAGCGGTAGAATTTTCCATAAGGTGGGACTGCATGGGATTTCAAAAGAGGATGGCATTTTCACAGGTATATAATTTAGTTGAAATTATCTTTGGCTGCTATAAGGTGTAAATGTTGTTAGTTTTTGCCTCTAAATGAATGGTCATCCTTCATCTCTGCTAAATATCATATTTGCTACTTCCTCCAACAACAATTGTCTGGGGAAAAGAAACATAACTTTTCCTCAAATATAAATTAAAGTGAAGTTTGACCATTGTCTATGGCTTAATTATGTAGGCTCAACCTTACAGGAGTGGACCTTCACATGCTTCAGCTGGCCATCTCACTCTACCAAATGGCAAGGATGGTGGTTCAAAAGCTGATAAACTTGATATTGCACTTGGTGAAAGTCACAAGGGATTGAATGATCAACATAATATGCAGAATGGCAAAGAGGGTATTGTCTTGAAGAAAGAGCAGCAGGATCTTCATTCCTCTGAAGGGAAAGAATCAAGTAAGGATAGAAACAAACATCTTATAAAGCAGGAAGCAAGCTATTCAATGGGGCGAAAACATGATATCTTGTTTGACGAGGAGGAACAGACAAGGATAATAAACAAAGCAGTCCTGGAGAAAGATGATAATTCAGTAAGGATAGCAAAATCAGGAAGCTCATCACATGCAGAGAGGCTAGAAGGTTTTGATAATAAAATCACTAGATACAATGAAAATCATGGTCAAATTCTCACAGGAAGAGCACAGGACCCTCTATCTTGTGCAAGATCAGAGACTGCTCCTAGTAGGGGACTCCCTTTCAGAAATGAAGATGTCTCTTCTGCTTGGGACACGGCCATTGAAAAGAATACTATTAACTCAACGAGAATGGTTCAGCAGGAAGTTGGAAATAGGTTGATGACATCCTATGACAACTTTGCTCTCCCTCCACCATACAGTAAGTCCAAAGAGAAAGCCATTCCTCCTTATGTAAAGCCAAACGATAGCAAAGAAAGAGCCTTTAAAGGTTCTAAGCAGTCTGCTTCTGAATTTGATGGCCATTTAAGAAGTTCCTCTCCGTGCAATAGAGTTGAAACTATTAAGATCAATAAAGAATCAGACCATCCGAATCATATGGCTCAAACTATTAAACCCACTAGAACAAATAGTCAGGGTCATGACAAAGAATTCTCTCACAAGGATTTGATCTTGCCCAAACCAATATCTGTTAGGAGAAAGCACCATAAGTTGGTGACAAATCACGGCAAAGTGGACAAGTCTGAAGATGCCAGAGCAGTAAAGAGAAGTTCAAGTAGCCGGCGAAGGGAACATTCAAAGAAAGGCTTGCAGATTTTGTTCGAGAATGAATGCCATAGAAAAGCTGAAGAGGAAAGAATGATAGATAAACTATTGCTGCATTACAGTAGAAGACCGTCAAACTGTGATGTGGAAAACCTGAGAAAAAAGTCACAAGCTCTGATAACTTCTGATACCGGTGAATGCCCAAATAATCAAACCAACAGAGATCAGGATAAAATGGAATCAGATATGGTTCTTTTCCCCAAAAGATCTATTTCCCTCCCACATGAGCAGGCTGCTCCATCAAAGGCAACAGGAGTATTTGCTCGTGCCAATTCATTTCAGCCAGACAACCAGGCATGTCATGTGCATCCCAAACTACCAGATTATGATGATTTGACAGCCCGATTTGCTTCTCTGAGAGGCTGATAAATTTAATAATAGGTTAAACTTGAGGAGTGTTAATCGTTGTTTGCTCCAGTGTGTTACCACTTCACATTCATTTACACGGGCGGATTCTTGCCCTAAGCTGTTTACTGACTGCAAATTATAACCTTTATTACTCGACAACCTGTACCCAAAATATTCATCATGAAGTTCTCAGAGGTATAGGTTCTCAAATACTGCAGATTGGAGGCATATAGCTGTGTAATATGACATGTTTCATGAGGTAGGTGATGTCGAGGCACATTTAGGACTTTAGCTATTCCTTGCTCTAGTTGCCACTGGTGTAATTGTTTATTTTGAAACTATAATCATTCATGATTCATTTGTGATCTTCATATTTGAGGTTATGAGACTCTTTGAGCTACTATTCCTGTATAAGCCAAGTGGTGAGCACAGGTGGAAGGGTAGTGGGTGCACATGTAGTTGTTAACTTCAGTAAAATTTATGTATATACGCATATTTGAACAAGGGTTATATATTTAAGGAAAAATGTACAAATATGCCGTCCAACTTTGAGAAAAGGTCATTTATGTTATCTGTTAAAAGTTTGGTTTATTTATATCATTGTTGTTTGAGAAAAGGTTAATCTATGCTGTTATTTTGGAACTCCGGTTGCAAAATTGTCCAAATAATTTTTAACACTTAACAATTAGAGTTTTGGATCAAATGTATTCTTTTGCTTCTCTTCAAGAACACTAAGAACACATGAATAACATCAAGAATTTCAGATTTTTAACTTTTTCAATTCTTCACGACATCACCTCAAATTTCAATCCCTCTGAGCTAAATATCAAAATTTTATATCCTTTGAGCTTGATTTCAACCTAACTCAACGTAACACATTTAATTTTTTTCGAAGTTTTAAAATTTCAATATTCTTTAATGGTAGAATTCTCTACAACTCTGAATCACTTGAAATTTTGGAGACTCAAAAAAATTACTAGGGAATAAGGATCTAGTGTCAAAACAACAACGAAAAGATAAATCAAAGTAGATTTCTGAAATTTTGGGATGAAGTTTTGTTTTTATGAAATGCTTTTTCCTCTACTATTTTTTGAGTCTATATTCAAATTTTTAAGTGATTTGGAGTTGTGGAGAAAATTCTACCAATAAAAGATGTTGAAGTTATGAAATTTATAAGTGTGTCTTCTTTAGCCAGGTTGAATTTGAGCTCAAAAGTTATTTAGTTTTGGTATCTAGCTTGGAGGGGCGCTATTCCTGAAATTTGAGATGATTTCGTAAAGAAGTTAGAAATATGACGTTCTCCATGTATTCTTGAAGAAGAATGAGCAAAATAGTACATTTGATCCAAATATCCAATTGGAAAATATTAAAAAGTTATTTCGGCGATTTTACAAAATCGAAGTTAAAAAATAATAGTATAAATGAGTCTTTTCTCGAACGACAATGATATAAATAAGTCAAACTCTTAATTGATGACATGAATAAATCTTTTTTCAAAGTCCAATAACATATTTGAATCTTTTCCCCATGTATAATTGTTTCTTTGGTGAACTGATTCAATGCTCATTTTAGTGCTTTTGTGCAAGCAAGGTGTCCTAGATTCTTCTGTTGTCATTTTTTTCAAAAAAAAAAGCATATAGAAAGCTCCAAGTAAGATTAGGGGCGGCAAAATAAATTATGTGGTCTAAGATCAAATTTTAATACTAGGCCTTAATTTTTTATTTGAAAAGGGATGCCCCCATATGTATTTGTCACGATCCAAAATGGGTCGTGAGTGACATCCACACCTAACCTCCTAAGTGGGCGAACCAACGATACAAATTCCAACTTATATTAACAATTCACTTATAAAATACGATATTAATGCGGAAGTTCAAATTTTTAAAAATAAGAATAACAAAATCACTAAATCTATTACATAACGTTCCCTAAAACTTGAAAGTCATCACATCAAGGACATCTAATCTCAAATACTAAGTCTAAGAGTAGCAACATCAAAATAGATAAATAAAATAGTTTATGTCCGAAAACTAAGGGCATCATGCTATAACTGATAGAATCCAACACGAGTTAGAAGGTTAGCTCACCCTAAAATTTGATATACCGACAACTGGCTAGAGCTGAGGGCGAGCTGAAGTCAATGGAACACTCGCTGCACTCCACAAAAGTAAAATAAAGAAAATTTACAAGTAGGAGTCAGTACGAGCCATATGTACTGAGTAGATATCATCGACCGACTCCAAATAGCAATCAATATACACAAAATAACATCACGAAATCAACTATAACATTTAACAGGTGACAAGCAACAAGTACAAGTGACAACTTCAAAAAACAGGTACGTAGTCAGACAAAAATATCAAGAACAAACATGAGGACTCAAGCCTCCACACCACACTTCTTTTGGGAGATGGGTTATTTGAGATTGAGTATATTAAATCATTTTAATATGTTTTCCTTTAATATTATCGTGCCGGAACGTGGCACCCGATCCTATAATATCCGTGTCGGAACGTGACACCCGATCCAATTATATTTAATTCATCATTCTTTATCATTACTTTCCATTTCATTAACAATATTTCATCAAGTCTTCTTTATTCAAGGCATCACTTTGGTAGAGTAAGTTAAAGATTACGGATTTCAGACCAATTACAATGCATATCAATCATCCAAACCACAATAAATTAAGCGCGTATAATAACTGCACAACATCACTCAATGCATATCAATCACTATTAAGAGTCTCTAACATTTAGAATAAACCATAACCTACCTCAAATCGAAGAACCGAAATTAAGTAAGTTGATCCTCCAATGTCCTTCCTCTCTTCAATTCCTCAAAATGTTTTGAATCTATCAAATATATAATATTCTTAAGAATACGAATCCAATGACACCCATATTGCTATATTTATTTTCAGCTCAAAAATTGGATCAAAAAGTCACCCCGAGCCCTCAAATTCGAATCTGAAAATTTCTTTCAGATTATGTTTACCCATAATTAAATAAACTTATATGTCAAATTTTAGTTAAAATGGATCGTTATTCGACCTCCAAATCAAAATTTTATTTTAAGAATCCTATGACTATATTTTCATAAATTATACATAAATTGCACATGTTCTACTCTAAAAATTTATTCATAATCTCATAAAAATTTAATAAAAACAATGATAATAATTACTTGATGATTTAGAACGAAAATCCCAATTTTTCTTCATCTCCTTTTCTTTCTTTCTTTCTTTCTTCCTTTTCTCCTCCGTGTTTTTCCGTCCAGTTTTGTGCGCAGTTCCTCCCCTATTTTTTTTTTCTTTTTCGTTTTGCTCTTTGCTGATTAGGAGGTTTCAACCCCACTTTAATGCCTTTTATATATTATTTATTTATTTATTTTATTATATTTTTAGACAAAATCATCTTTTCACTATTTTTCCTAATTATTATATTATTATTTTAATTATATTAAATATTAAATAATAAATGGAGAAGATTTTCTTGTTATGATTAAATTCATACACAAAGAATCCTTTTCTAATTAAAATAGACTTGATCCAGAAAGACAAAAGTAAAAAAAACTTTCAAATAATAATTAAAAAAAAGTAAAAAGAAGAAGAAGAAGAAAACATTCGGAAAAAAAACCTAAAGAAAAATTTATAAGAAAAATAGGCGAATACTTTCAAAAATTACACTTGATCCAAAAACAATATAGTCAAAAGAACTTTCTTTACATCATTTTTTTCTTCTAATTATTGTATTATTATTTTAATAATATTATATATTAAACATAATAAGCATAATAAAAATTTAATGGAGAATTTTTTTCATATTATGGTTTACTTCGTACAAAAAGAAACCTTTTTCAACAAAAATAAATTTAGCCAAAAAGAAAATAGTAAGAAAAAAAACTTTCAAATAATAATTTAAAAAACGTCTAAAAAATAAAAAAAAGTTTTAAAATCGTCCAAAAAAATAGTAAAAACATTCAAAAAATAGAGTTGATCCAAATAGAAAATAATCAAAAAATCTTTCAAAATAACAATCAAAATTTTTTTAAAAAAAAAAAATCCCAAAAAATAGAACCCCCCAAAAAAAATATTAAAAAAAAATTCAAAATTTTCTACTGACCATTTACTTTATGAGTGAAACAAATTAGCACATGAAACATAAAGTTCTACAATTCAATACTAATTTCAATTAGACAACAATCCTAAAATACATATTATCTATATAAGGAGTAAATTTATATTTACGTCAAAGTAATACACCTATACATCGATGGGTTTAGAGGTAATAATATTTTTTCTCTTTCATAATATTATATTATCCTGTAATTTATATATATGTTGGTTGATAATTTGTCTGCACTTTTATTGGCTTCAATTTTTATTTGTATGTATGCATGCTTGAAAGAAATATATGTGTTTACTTAAGAATTGAATGAACTTTCAGAATATGACTTTATAGCCCCTATCCAAAGGAGTTATAAATTGGTATTCAATATAAGTTATAGCATTCAAGTATATGGCGCAAGTTATAGAAACTAAGATAGGAGATGATATGAATTTAAAACTCAATGATAAATTAAGATTTTCTTTCCCTTGAACACTAGAACAAACATAGAATTATCAACATGGGTTGTGGTGCAGTGGTGAGACTGCTCCATTCTTAATCAGCGATCTGGGGTTCGAGTTTTGAGTATGGAGAAAATTTTGTTAGGAGTTCTACCCCTAAATGGATTCTATAGAGTGCGATTTAAATTTAGTCGAAGCTGCAATGCAGACACTGAATTAAAAAAATGACTTGTATAGAATAAAAAATACATTCAATTATTTTGTCTACTAAAAAACAACGTCGATGTGTTGCCGAAATGCTACACTTTTGATGCTTAAAACTTGGAATTTTGTGTGTTCTCAATGCGATGCTAGTAGGTTTGATGGTATTTTTGTGTTTGTTTTGCAAGATTACAGTATTGACAAAGTTTTGGGAAAAAAGTGTTGAAGTTGCTGATTTTTGGTGATTCACGAAACCCTCTACGAGTTGTGGAGAGGGTCTTGCATCAATTTTCAGTGAGGGGTGCAAACTTGAAGTCAACTCTACGAGGAGGATCCATGAGTTGTACAACTATATACGAGCCATAGAGTGATGGTTGTGCCCGGAGGATCAGAAAGTGGAGAGGTACAGAAAAGTCATCAGACAAAACCTCCCATGGGCCATAGAATCTTTCACAGACCGTGGAATTATTTCGTAGAAGCTAACTCCAGAACCTGTCAGAGTCCACAAAATCCCGATCTACAAGTCGTGAAGTGGGATATGAGTCGTGAAAGGGTCTCGTAAAGCTTGCCGACACCATTTTCCTAAGTCGTTTTGATTTTTTATTTTACATAGTATAAATAGGTTTTAGATTATTTTTAAGTTTACCAGCAGTCATGTAGTGTTGAACAAGTTCTTAGAGGAAAAATATTATTGTGTATTCTTTTACTGAAACTTGTGATTATAATCAAAGAGTTGGATTTTGTGTTCTCAATTTCATCTTTGTAAGTACTTAATTATGATTATCTACATCATAATTTCTGTATTTACACCGATCATGCATAGATAAATCCACAACTAAGGTTGTGGAAACCATGATGAACTAGCAAGGTAAAATCGGATAATATGTAATTCTTGGAAGGTGTATTAGGACGTATTAATTATTTCTTCACTTTAAATTGCTTTTTAACGAGTGGCCAACATTAGAACTTGCCTAGTAATACTTGCCAGATCAAGGAAGTAACAAATAGGAAAAGAGATAATTAACAGGATTCGATTGAGATGTTCTCGGCTAATCAACCGAACTGGATCAAAGGGAGGTTGTACTGGGACTAAAAGTAAGGGTCGATATAGACACACCACGGAGACGAATCAAATTCTAGGGTGAAATTTACCTATTTGTTGGATCAAAGACTTAGGTAAACCTAGCTTACTGTCCTACACCTACACACTGGAAAAGGATTGCATGTATCCGATAACACCGAGTTAGAGATTCATAGGAATCACATCACCCTAGTTAGCTCTTCTACTGATTGTTCATCTCTTGCATTAGTCTAGGATTAATACATTTTCTTTTACAAACACCTCCTTTCTTGGGAGATAAGTAGGTTAATCAATCTTGAATTGCATTGAATTAATTCTAGAGTCTACCATATTCCTTGTGGGAACGATCCTAACCTCGGTTAGGTTATATACTTGACAACCGTTTTACCTAAAAAAGGAGGTGTGACTTGGATGACAACAAATGTATTTATAAAGTTGATGATATGAGATAGAAATATTTAAGTAATTATTTATATTGCATGCTCAATGATGTAAGTTACACACATAATAATTTATTTATTTTTTATACACTTTTTATTTATTGACGCGGTACACACATGCAAAACACGCACACTAAACTAATACTACTTATAATTTATTACAGTTTATGACATAATTATTCATTTAATAACTTTGTTTCATTTAATAGGATAGGGACCACCCTTTTGTCTGAATCAAAAGAAAAACTTCTCTTTGAAGTCATTCTCTCCTTATTCTCAAAAGAAAGCCATTCTCTCCTTCCTTCTTGAATCAACGAAACCATACACCCGGAACAAAGTATTTTCAGTGAAGATATTGTCTTCGATTGCCAAACATTTTACTTACTTCTTCTTCGACTCGTGTTTTTCTTCTTAGCGATGTACTTTTTTTTGAATTTTGTGATTTTTTAAAAGTATTTTCTGTTTTTACAGTTGTTTATGATTCTTATGGGTGTTTTCTTCTCCAATTTCAGTTCTTCATGATTCTTACGAGTATTTTCTTCTTCAATTTCAATTGTTCATGATTCTTATGAGTGTTTTCTTCTCCGATTTCAGTTAAACTTATGGTGTATAGTATAAAGGTGGGAGGTGAATGCAACAAAAAATTATAAAAAGAGTTTCATGGTTATTTTTGTGCTTGGATGAATTGTGTGATGATTTATTTTTGGTTGGTTGGAGCTATTGGCAATACGATGATATGGTCTGATGGTGGTGATTTACCAGAGAAAAAAAAATAAAACTTTGCAAAATTGTATTACAGTTGTATTAAAATTGTATTAAATACGAATGATATTTGTAATACAGTTTTAATTTAATATTATCCATTTTTATGATTTCGATTATTGTTGTTCTAACAAATATAATACCTTTCTTACAATATAAGTTAAGTTAAATAGTACTGTAATATTGAAATTCATACATAATACTTATGACATATTTGTTTTAAATTTTTTTTAGTTATATCTCCACATGCATTGAAACATGCCTATAATATGTTGAATTTAAAATGTATAATAATTATATTATATTTTTTCTCTTATATTGATGCTAAAATATATTATTCTATTAAAAATATATTCTCCACATGTATTGAAACATGCATATAATATGTTTAATATATTGAATTCAAAATGTAGTATTATTATCATATATATTTATTTTTTATTAATAATGTCAAAAAATATTATACTCGAATTTCAGCCATTCAAGAACTATTTAAATTAGGTTATATGTTAATATATAAAAATTGTGTTATAAATTTATTATATATGTATTCATATAATACAAATTTAACACATGAATGAATTTGTGATGGAGGTCGGAATCATTAAAAATTTATTAGGAGAGAAAAAAAATGCAAAAAATGACGAAAGTGAGAGCTATTGAAAATTTATTAGGAGGGAGAAAAATTGTAAAAATTGATGAAAGAAAAAAAATGTTATATAAATTAATGGAAGAGAGAAATAATTGATGGAAGAAAGAGAAATGTTGTAGAAATTAATGGAAGAGAGAGAAATGAAGAAATAGACCTATCAAGTAATTTGAAAGGGTTAATTCGGGTAAAAAAAATATAACTATTTCAGATAAAAGTAAAACTTATACTAAAATTCATAATTAATGCTATATAATATATTATTTAAGTAAAAGACCCTTTGTTTTATTACTAGATACACAAGTCCGTGCTAGTACGACCCTGATACTTATTACTCCCTTCGTTTCTTTTTATGTGACATTTTTTGACTTGACATGATGTTTAAGAAAAAAAAGAAGATATTTAAAACTTGTGGTCTAAAATCATTTGGAGGTATTTGAGCGGGTGAAAATCATTTCATTAAGGGTAAAAAGGAAATTTTAAGGTTAAATTATTTTCTATTAGAGTAAGGTGACATTCTTTTTGGGACGGACCAAAAAGAAAATGGTGTCACATAAAATAGGACAGAGGGAGTATTATGTTTTGGTTTAATTTATGTGACACAGATAAAATTTAGAACAATGAATTTTTTTAATATAATTTTTAGATATTTAAAATTGTTGACTACTATGATTTGTACTACTTTTTTTTTGTGTAATTTTTAGTAATATGTTTTACTTCCTTTATTCGAACTAATTTTTTACATAACTTTTAAATATTTTAAATTGTTAATTATTGTAATTTATAGTACTATTCACATAATTTTTAAATAATAAATATTATTTCTTCTATCCCAACTTATGTGACTCGAACAAAATATCGAGAATCATTTACACAAATACCATTTCTTCTCTCCCAATTTGATACAGTATTTAAGAAAAAAATAAAGACTTTTAAAATTTATGATGTAAAATAATTAAAAACTATTTATGTGATTACAAATCATTTCATTAATAGAAAAATAAATTTTGAAATCAAATTATTTAGTTATAATAAAATATATATAGTTTAGAATAAATTAAAAAATATTAAATAAAATGACACGGAGAAAATTGTAATAGTTCAAAGCAGATTATTCCACAACTTTTCGGTGGCAAAGTAATAAAAATTCATTTCCACAACCTTGCAGTGACTGTTGAATAGATGCCACATACGTTTAGTTACCTTTAATATCATAATTTATACACAAAATGACTAAAGAACCCTCAATTTCAATTTTATTGGCAAAAAATTAACATGTTGATACCTTTTTCTAAGCCCACTTTTCTAATATAGTATAAAATTTTCAAGTCGTTAATTATTGTTTAACGTTTTTATTTTTCAATTTGTAAGATTTTTGGGATCATCAGTCGTCCATGTGAACCGATCCGATCCAATCTTAACCCAACCCGTATATATGATTTAAAATGAGATGGTATGGTTATTTAATAACTGTCCAACCTTATCCTAAAAGGATGAGGATGGACAATTATGAAAGCGGTTGTAACTTCTTAACCACTCCCCTATTTTAAGGTTGAGTGATTGACTCCTGTAGAAAAGTGGAGAAAGAGTGGAAGTGTGAAAGTATTGAGAAGTTAATCTGACTTCTGAAAACTATTGTATTAGTGTAAAAATAAAATTGTGAGAAATCAGCACAAGGATCAATGATCCTTTATTCATCAAATCACACAAGACACTTAATTTGTGAATATCGATCCGTATTTCTCGTGAAACGGAACAAGATTTGGGACAATTTCTTTGGTGACAACTAAAACGACTACGGATTTAATAAATAATGGTACGACCCGTTGTTCTTACCCCGTAAATTTCCCTACACAATTGATAATCTATAGTCAATTCAATTAATATTTTTTGTATTCCGTAGGTAAGAAAAATATATATACAAAGGAAATATACACCTATAAGTAGACATACAAATATCAAAATTTTAGATTCATAAAAAAAATAGAAAGTTAGAATGATAAAATTGAATCGTTAAATTAATATTTTTTATATCAAAATTAAATCTCAGTTTACTAGCGATATTATTTGAAATAACAAAAAAGATAAGCAATTGAATTGTATTTGATGGAATAATTGCTTACTTGGATGAAGAAAAAAACTGTAAAAGTGAATTTTCCCTTGGGAAAAGGATTAATCGAGAAGACATTATTTGCGTCATTTAGGGTGTGTTTGGTATGGAGGAAAATATTTTTCGTAAAATGATTTTTAATTTTTTCATGTTTGGTTGACTTAAATATTTTGAAAAATATTTTCTAAATCAACTCATTTTTCAAAAGTTTAAAGAAAATGACTTCAAAAAATTAAGAAAACATTTTCCAAAACTCTTATCTAATTTCAAATTGATTTTTTTATCCCATCTATACCAAGATCCCCCTCCCCAAAAATAAAAATTATTATTATTTAAAAATAAAATAAAATAAAATTAAAAATTTATTTTTGAAAAAAATTTCACATTTTGAAAATTGTATCCCCCCACCCCCCCCCCCCACCCGCCCCAA
>JBCEWC010011420.1:0-16715 GCA_038996855.1 Solanum aculeatissimum | reverse complement strand
ATGATCAAAGAAAAGTATTACTCACTGTCCGGGCTCAGAACCTACACAGGTGTAGAAGCAAGGGGTGAGTACCAAAACAACGCGGTACCCAGCAAGTCAACTAACAAAACAAAATAATTCTAATAGAATACACAAACTCCTTTCCTCCCAACATACCTGCACAACTCCAACATGCACAGAAATTTCAGCCCAGCCCAGTAACACATAATACATAATAAGGATAGTGTTCATGATACCACAATTTAAAATCACAAGCCATAATCCACCAGTGATAACACAATCAATCACAAGAATAACATCTTACCACACAAAAATATGAAAGGATGAGATGTATGCTTATGCAATAATCACTGACAATGACCTCGACCTCAGTATCACAATATCGTCGGCAATGACGTCGGCATCACAACATCACAATATCGTCGGCAATGACCTCGGCATCACAGTATCACAATATCACCGGCAATAACCTCGGCATCACATCTCGATAGGTAAAGACCTCGGCCCCAATTATCAGTATCTCCCTCATATTTACAACCAGAACAAATACAAGTATGTGTGACATAGAATGGATGAACATGAGATGAAGTCCACAAATCCACTCATAATCACCAACCACAACAATACATCTCAATATAGAATACTCATCACTTAACCATATTTTCAATTCAAGTGTCACAACACCACACCAACTCATATGTATATTTATGCACCCCAAGTTTTATAATATTAAAAAAAGTCATGAATCACACATAGAGGAAAGAAACATTTGAGAATTCTACGAGAATAACAAAGTTTTGAAAATTCACTTGCCTGAATTGAATCACGATCAAACAAACACTTGAGTCTTTCCCTTTCGAATAGAATCTGAAGCACCACAATCTAATTGAATAAATAATCACAATAAGATTTTGAAACTAAACACCCGTATTATTACATGACTTGACTAGATCCAGAACATTACATAACTTGATAAAGTAACAAAAATGATAACGTACACATACACATGAACATTACCCTCACCTTAAGATAAAATAAAATTATTCTATATTAGACTATTTTCTAAAATTGAAAACATCTTTTCTTAACAAAATACTACGGGAAAACGAACTTGAAAAGACACTCCTTAGCACATGTTGTCAAAATATTCAGGAATAATAATAATATATCAAAGAAAGTTACTCTTGTAGTTCACAGCACCTCACATCAACAAAGAAAAATTAAGAAAATAAAAGCAAGAGAATATGGATTTGTTAACATATCATTAAAGTGAACAGAACGGTTTTTGAAGCAAAAGTGGAATGAAACAAATTTTTAAATCCAACGACACCCATTAACATATTCAATTTATCCTACCCTCTCCACTAACAATACAATTAGGTGTTGATTATTCTAGAAATTAAAAGCACTCCAATGGAAAATTTACCTCACGCCCCTTGGTTGCTGCATAGGAGAGCCGCAGGTAAGTTTTTCTTTTCTTTTATTATAATCTTTTTCTGAAACTGGTAAATCCCACTAACATAATTTAATACATGGGTCAAGTGATATAGAATTTTAAATAAATTAACATTTAACCTATCACTTATATTAATCGTGCAAACTTACTCATAAACTTTGTTTTTTAAAAAAAAAAGTCTTAGCTATCTCATAGTCCATAATACTCATTTAAAATTACGAGAAGGATGTTTTTAGAAAAATAAATGACTAACTCTCGAAATGACATACGGGTCATTACATACAATTCTTAGAAAAATACATATAATTTAATATAGAGATCATGCATGTGACATAAAGCATGAAATAAATATTAGAATCATGAAACCCATAAATTTACACTTGAAAATTTGAAAAAAAGGAGATTGAATTCATTTTGGTCTCATAGATGAAATTGATTTATGGGTGAAGCTCTAAATACCTAGATTAAGAGACTAAAGAAATTTGGAAGAATTTGACATTGAATTTCTTGGAAAACTTGAAATTGTAGTGTGCTTCAATGGAGGATTCTTGAGAGAAAAGCCTTAGGAATTTTGGAAGAATTTGGGAGAGAATGAGAATGAGTATGCTTTGAAAGGTTTTGGGGGAGATTATGGGTAGTTATAAGTTCAAAATGACATAGTTTAGGGATTAAACGGGTAGGAAATGACAAAATAGCCCGACATTAAAAATTGTTGGCCTAATCCACGAGCATGATCTATGGGTCATAGGTTGAACTACAACTTGTGTGGATAAGGGGATTCGTCCTAGTTAAACATTTGGAACCTCTAAAAGATGTCTCTGGAAGGCATCTATGAACACTCTTCTTCGGCCTGTAGTTCAATTTATGGGTTATGGAAATCCCTCATAAATTCGTCCTGGTCCTAAACCACGAGCCCAATTACAACTTATAAAATGGACTACAATCGATATAAACCTCTTGTATAGTGACACTTCCAATCTTCAGAAACCTTTTCCATCCCCTTTTCCATGAACACCCTTTTACGGCTCAAAGGCCCTTTTATGGGTCATGTAATACCCATCATATTTTTACCCCCACACTTCAAAAATTCTACCAACTCTAAAGCCCATCTACTAGGCCTATCTACCTTCTTTGAATTAAATCATGAGTCGTAGATGATCTTCTACTTACCTTCCTAGAACATTTTTTTGTACCTTTTCCCGTTTCCATCTTTTCAATGTATAAGGTGTTACAATATCTCCCCTTTGGTAATATTCATTCTCGAATGAGAGAAAATCAAGTTTGAGTAGTATAGAGAAATAGCCAACAACTCAACATGAATGCAATGATGCAACTTAAAGCATCAATTTCATAAAATTCTTAAACTTACGCATCAAATATCATTCAAAATAGTTTCATGAACATGCATGCTTGCAATATGACAACAAAAAAAGTTAGTACACAAGAATTTGGAGGAATAGTTCATATGTAGGTACCTGAGGCTTGAATAGAAGGAAAGAGGTAAGGATATTATTTCATCATGTCTGCTTCTGCTTCCCATGTAGCACTCTCAACTTGTTTGTTCCTCCATAACACCTTAATGGATGCAACTTCCTTGTTTCTTAATCTTTTCACTTGTTGATCCAAAATT
This sequence comes from Solanum aculeatissimum, assembly GCA_038996855.1. Taxonomy (NCBI): domain Eukaryota; kingdom Viridiplantae; phylum Streptophyta; class Magnoliopsida; order Solanales; family Solanaceae; genus Solanum; species Solanum aculeatissimum. Next base: position 13,629 of record JBCEWC010011420.1, on the reverse strand, counting down.
TCAAACTATACCTCCTCATAAGTCAAATTCTTTTTAATACTCATATCCTCCAATGAAACAATGGAGTTCGGGTTACCCATAGACTTCCTTAACATCGATACATGAAGCACTGGATGCACCTTAGCTAACTCCATTTGCAAGTCTAATTCGTAGGCTACCTTACTAACCCATTTTAGGATATTTTAAGGTCCTACATACCTAGGGCTTAACTTACCCTTTTTGAAAAATGCATTACAACTTTTATGGGTGAAACCTTTAAATAGACCCAATCACCTTCATCAAACTTAAGGTCCCTTCTCCTAACATCGAGGTATGACTTTTGAAGACTTTGGGCAACCTTTAACTTTTCCCTTATAACTCACTACAAGAAAATGTACTTATAGCTACGAAATCTAAACTATGAATTTGAAAATCATAGCTATTACTTAGTAATAGCAACAAAAATTTAAATTTCGTGACTGGCTAAAAATTTATCAAATTCTTAGCCACGAAAATTAAATTGACAAAACTAAATCCTTATTTTTGCCATAATTGCTAACAATTGTGGTAGCCACAATTTTACTGCTACAATAAAATACTGTAGCTAATGATAGATTTTTGCATCAAACAAAAGTGATTGTAGCAATAGTAACCATTTAAATTATTTGAAATAAAATATTGTAGCTAAATAAATACATTTGCTTCAAGTCATATAAAATTGTGAATGAAATAGTCATAGACTTTTTGGTATAATCAAATTTCGTAGTTTATTATTAATTTTTACCACAAATTTAAACTTATCATAGCAATAACAACCTTTTAGCCCAAAAAAATATTTGAAGTAAAATTTGTAGCTAAATAAATAATTTTATTTTAAGTTATAAAAAATAATGACAATGATTAAATGAAATAACCACATGTATTTTGCTACAATAAAATTTCATGACTATTATTAATTGTTATCGTTTTATCATAGTAATAATAACCTTGTAGCCACGATAAATTATTTTTAAAAAACATTATAGCTGAATAAATATTTTTCTTAAGTTATAAAAGTTTTGTCATATTAAAAGGTATAGTCATAAAGTTTTACTATAGTAAAATTTATAATTAATTATTAAGTTTTGACACGATCTTGTTGAAGATAATTGGGGCAATAGTTACCTTTTATCCATAAAATATAATTTTAAATAAAATATTCTAACTAAATAATTTTTTTTTGACTATCAAAACTTTAGACAATAATTAACTTAATAATCATAATTACTTTCACGACAATATATTATAAATATAAGAAAAGAAGAATATTGCAACACAAAGAGGAAAGAAAACAAGTTTTACAACAAATAGTGGTTGTCAATAATTTTTTTAAAAAACTTACATTAAAAGTTATTATTTACTTATTTTAAAATTATTTTTTGTGACAAGAATATTAATTAATATGGGTATTTGATAAAATACTCATGTCAATCAATATTTTAATAAACATAAAAAATTCACAATGACCAAGTAAAAGTGAACCAGGGAGTACTGCATATAATATTTTATTGTACAAATTTCATAATTAGCAAATCAATTAAATATTTTATCAATTGATAACAATAATATAATTTATTATAAGTTTAATTGATGTTTGACTAAATAATATCGATAACTATTTGTTGTGATCAAACAACTTAATCATAAGTTTATTATTGTGATAAAAAATTTAGCTCATAAATATTTTTTACCATGATATGATTTATTTTTGTTTGTAATAATAATATTTTTTTGTAACTAGAGGTGTTAATCATTCGATTAGATTGATTCAACACTACATGTCTACTTGTGAAATTCAAATTCAATTTTAATGAATTGGTGATTGTCTGTAATTAATTTAAATTAACTGACTATATCGACTTTAAATATAACTTCAATAAATCTTGTGAAAGTTTCATCTTGTTCAATGTTTTCAGTATTATTTGCATCATAATAATATTTTTATTGATCTAATGTTATTGGAGGTATTAATTGTTCGAATCAATTCAATTCGATTAGAATATATTGTATCAAAACAATATGTGTTAATGTAATAATAGTTTCTCCCTGTTCAATTCGGTTCAATTTTATACATAGATATACATGTAACTTTCAAATATAATTTGAATAAATGCTACATTTCTACATTATACTTTTTATTTGTTTATATTTTCAATATGAGCTTTTTCGTATAGTTTTTTTTTTCAAATTTGTTTTATATTATTTTACGTAAGCTAAGAGTTTTTAGAAAATATTCTCTCAATAAATTTCGATTGAATTATATAGTTATATAAACATCTAATTACACACACACACACCTACTCTTAGCTAATATTCTCTTAACAAATTTTGATATATACAATTATATAAACGTCTAATTATATATGTTATTTTATTTTATTTAACCTTAGATAAGAAGGTCATTCTCCTCATGATAATTGGTGATTATCTCATTCCCAAATTTCACATAATGAGATTTCACTAGATATATTGTTGTTGTTGTATCATCAATCATATTTAACATTAGATTACTAACAAATGTTTCTTAGCTATAGATGACCAATTAATATGATAAAACTTTTAGCTAATTCAAATTCATTTAAATTGTGATTTTAAGATTTAAATATAATTTAGTTAAATAAATAATATTTTTTGTGTTCTAAGAATTAGGAGGGAAAATTATTAATTCACAAAAAAACACCTTTAATTTATCAAAAATTGATGAGTTATATCATTTTTAAAAAAATAATAAATACTTTATAACACAAATAAAAATGAAAGTAAAAAGATTTTCCTCCAAAAGATTTCCCTCTCATTATTTTATACCTAAATAACATCTTTTTTTTCCTATTTTAATAAGTTAAAAATCTTACAAGACTAGTATTTAAAAGGAAGTGCAATAACTCTAGAATTTCACTTTTTTCCTATTTTAATATTGGAAAAAGGGTTTAAAATGCCCTTGTACTATCAGAAAGGATAAAAAATGTCATTCATTTATACTTTGGGTCATTTATGACTTTGGATTATAAAAAATAGGTCACAAATGCCCTAATTTAGACAATACTAATAGAAAAGGGGTAAAAAATACTCTTGATTTATACTTTGATCCAAAAATGTCTTTGTCATTAATATCTTGCTCCAAAAATATCTTTATTGTTATCAAATGGGTCAAAAATGTCCTTTTTTAAATGAATATATATATATATATATATATATATATTCTCGAATTGAAGTAGGATAAATATTTACTAATTAAAAAAATATTGTAAGAAAAAGCATATGTTTAAAAATAAAATAAATAATAAATTTATTTGAAAAAGGGCATTTTTGACGCATTAAATAACAATAAAGGAATTTTTGGACCAAAGTATTGATGATAAGGGCATTTTTTTTATCAAACTATAAATGAAGGACATTTATAGTAATTTTTTTTAATTAGTAAATATTTATCCTACTTCAATTCGAGAAAACAAATTTAAAAATATTTTTTTTCTTTATTATAATTACTATTTTTACTGTTATCTATATAAAAATTAATGTTGGGTTTACTATGATCTTATATTTATGACATTTATTATTTTTTACAGTAGTATGATGTTCTATTTTAATTGATAAAATGAGATTAAGAAAATAATTATTTTGTTGCATTTTTATTAGTTAATGTGATTTTAAAAAAAAAAATAAGAAAAAAAATCTTTAAAAATAATATTTTTATTAGGAATACAATATGTTTAAAAATAAAAAAAAAATATATATATATACATTCATTTAAAGAAGGACATTTCTGACCGATTTGGTAACAATAAGGACATTTTTTGACTAAACTATAAATCAAGGGTACTTTTTACCCTTTTTCGTTAGTATCATAACATTTTTAATTCATTTCTAATAATACAAGGAAATAAATGACCGAAAGTATAAACGAAGAGCATTTTTAATCATTTTTTATAGTACAAGAGCATTTTTAACTTTTTTGCTTTTAATATTTATATCAATTTCAACTTTTGTTTGTCAACTTGCTTGCAAGTATGTTCAACTTCCTTTCTTTCTTTCTTTTTTTAACTTTATGTCATTTCATATGATTTTTTTTTCACTTTATGTCACTTTCACGAGTATTTGTACACTTTTTTCATTAGTTTGAGTGGGTATATTAATTTTTTTCTTTGTTTATATTTAGTTAGATGCTATTTAAATAGGATTAACAAGAAATAAACATGAAATCTAATGAGAATCAGATAAATAAATATTTTTATTTATTTAATATATATTATGTATTATTTTTGAGTTGTGGGTATTTTTTTTTATATAACTTTTGTAATAATTGGCTATTTTGGATTTATAGCAAAATTATTTGTTTATACTTATTAAAATATTTATATTTTCACAGCTCACAAATACTTTTTTGCAATCAACTATGGGAAGAAATGATCTTCCAAAAAAAATTAACCAGTTGATTGATATTGAATTAATCGCTTGTGGAAGAAGTTAACGAAGTTAAGGAACAAATTGAAGAAATGAAGAAAGAAACTGACAATAAATTAGCAGAGTTGAATAGAAAATGGGAAGAAAAATCCCAAGTGATGATTGAAGCTCAAGGTCAATAATCAAATGATTCTCTAATTGTAAGTAGTTTTTTCTTATATATATATAATTATATTCAAATTAAATTAAATATTGTATTGTGTCTTTTTCTTATGCAATTTTTAATTTTGTTGCAGCTTATGAAGGAGGTATGAAAGCATCAGGTCTAATTGAAGGGACAAAAATTGCTATTTTTTCTTGTAAAAGAATATAATAGAATAAAATAATATTTTATCATTTTGAATGACGTTGAACCTTTGCTAAGTCTTTTCTCTAACATATTGTATTTGTTACATCATGTTATGTATTTTGTACTATTTTTACAAATTTCATGTCAAATCTCAACTATATTATATGAATTAGTAGCTACAATTTTTTGAATTTGTAACAAAATATATATAATTGTCACGCAAATAATAGTATGTATGTATATTTATTTTCTTAGCGGGAAAAATAAATTAGCTACAACTTATATCTTGTGACAATGAAATGTGGGATTTTAGTTATGAAATTTTAAATTTGTAGCTATACATAAATTCATATAATTGTCACGTACAAATGACATAGCTAAAAAAATTAATTTTTTGTAGCAATTTTTTTTAAAGCTACAATGATGTGTATTTCATGGCTAAAGGTATGAATTTTTAGCTACAATATGAGAGTATTTGTGACAAATGCATTAAGTTATAGCTACAAATATTTTTAATTCATAACTAAATATGAGCACTATTGCCACGAGATTAATTATAGAACTAGCCACCAAGTCTATATTTTTGTGGCAAATAAATTGAATCTTTTGCTACAATACTACACCTCGTGGCTACTAGAGGAAAGATAGCAACAAATTTTATTTATCGTGGCACAAGGATAAAATAATTTGCTACAAGTATATTTTTCATGGCAAAAATCTATTTTCATTGAAGCTACGATGAATTTTTATTTTGTAGCTATAAGTATAAATCCTTAGCCATGAATCATGTAAAGTCCGTACCTAACTATTAGGCACGCTACATCTTGCTACGAAAGCTACGAAATAAAATATTACAGATAAAGCATTTAACTACAAAAAAAAATAAATTAGCTACAATGAGTTGTATGGCTATAAGTTCATTTTATTGTAGTGACTCTTACTTTCTCCATTGCATCAAGTACCAAGTTGGGTCAAAGCAATGATATCTCTTCAACTTCGAACTATCTCACTGGTGACCTACATCGTCTACCATAGAAAGCTTCAAATGGTGTCATCTCAATGCTTGAGTGATAACTATTTTTCTAAGCACATTCAATAATAGCCAGGTGATCATCTCAAGTACTTTTGAAATCAAGTACACATGCCCTCAACATATCTTCTAATGTTTGGATTGTTGTTTCGGGATGTCAATCCATTTGTGGATGAAAAGTGGTGTTAAGATTTACCTTGGTACCAAGACCCTTTTGAAACAACTTCAAAATATAAGAAGAGAATTGAGTACCATGATCCAATACTATAGACAATGGAATCCCATGCAATCTCACTAATTCTCAAATGTAGACCTTAGCATAGCCCTCAACACTAAATGAAGTATTCACCGATAAGAAATGGGTTGAGTTCATCATTCTATCCATAACCATCCAAATTTAGTCATATTTCTTCCAACTCTTAGGCAACCCATGATGAAGTCTATGTTCACATCCTCCCACATTCAAATAAGGATCTCAATATCTTGGGCTAGGCCACCTGGCCTTTGATGTTCAACTTTCACTTATTGGCAATTTGAAAATTTTGTCACACACCTTGTTATATCTTTCTTCATTCCCTTCCACCAATACACTTCTCTCAAATCTCTATATATTTTTATGACTCCCAAATTAATAGAATATCGAGCATTATAGGCTTTATCTAGCATCTTCTCCCTTAGCCCATCAACATTTGGAACACGTACTCGGCCTTGGTAACAAAGTAATTCATCTCCCATTTGGAAGAAAACCTCAATCTTCTTATCGCTCACCAGCTTTTTACATTCAACTAGGGTAGGGTCCATGTCTTTCTTTACTTTAACCTCAACTACTAAATATGATTACGTTCCATTTTTCACTAGTACATAATCATTATACCCACTTAGTTTCCCACCCAACCGAACTAAATGGTGCACTTCTTTAATCGATTTCTTCTTTTCATTCTAAACATGAGCAATGCTACCCATAAATACTCTACTAAGTGAATCAACTATAACATTAGCCTTGCCAGGATGATACATCATACTCATATCATAGTCCTTGAGTAGTTCCAACCATCTTCTTTACCTTATGTTCAAGTCTCTTTTGCTAAATACCTATTGCAAACTTTTAGGATTGGTAAATATGTCAACATGAACCTCATAAAGGTAATGGCGTCAAATCTTCAATACAAATACCACAATCGCCAACTCAAGATCATGGTTCAGGAAGTTCAATTCATGCACTTTCAATTGCCTTCAGACATAGGCAATGACCTTTCCATTTTGCATAAAAACACAACCCAAATTTACACGGGAGGCATCACAATAAACCATAAATCTATTTGAACCTTTGGGCGATGTCAAAATAGGGGATGATGTATGATGATCCTTCCATGTTTGAAAACAATTCTCACATTCATTAGACCATAAGAATTTCACCTTCTTTTTTGTCAACTTAGTCAAAGGCGAACCAATGGAAGGAAACCCTTTAATAAACCTTTTAAAATATCTATCCAAACCTAGAAAGCTCCTAATATCAGAAGGAGATAATGGTCTAGGCCAATTCTTTACTGCCTCCAATTTATTTGGATCAACCATGATGCGATCACCTGAAATAATATTGCTAAAGAAAACCAGCTCTCTCAACTTAAATTTGCATTTGTTAAGCTTGACAAAAAGTTGCTTATCCCTCAATGTGTATAACACAATTTGCGAGTGATCCTCATGATCGTTCACATCCGTGAATAGACCAATATGTCATATATGAAGACAACCATGAGCATGTCCAAATATTGTTTGAAGACCTTGTTCATCAAGTCCATGAACGTTTTGAGAGCATTTGTTGGCCCAAAAGATGTAATCAAAAATTCAAAATGACCAAATCGGATTCTAAAAGCCTTCTTTGGAATGCCACATTCCTTCACCCTCACTTGTTCATACCCGAATCGAAGATCAATTTTGGACAAGTAGTTTGCACCTTGGAGTTGATAAAATTAATCATCGATCCTAAAAAATGGGTACTTATTTTTAATGGTGACTTTATGCAATTAGTTATAGTAGTTTGTTTGCTTGAATATTTGCTATTGGTGAGTCCTCAAAATTCGGGGACAACAACAACTTTCTATCTTGCTTAGGTTAAGACTTATTTACTTTGTTAGCTACTTTTGAGGGTAAGCCCAGGAGATGTCTTAGACCCCATTCCACTCATATTTAAAGGTGTTTTTGGATAATGAGAAGTGCTTGACTCTTATGTTATTATGCATTTATGGAGATTTCCTTTAGTCCCTTTTCCTTATATATTGTTTCTTGATGTTGACAGAATGTGATGATCATCCTAAGACCCTATTTCCCTATAGCTTAAGTACTATTAGCCCTCCTCTTAGTCTTTGTTGTGATTCAATGATGGAAATTCCTATTCCCTTTCTATCTCCATAACTTGAGTCCAAAGCCCCTATCCCCTTTAATTTTGAATTGTGTGATATTTGTTTTATGGTTTTGCAACCAAGAATGTGCTTACATATTCTATGAGGCTTGTTTTGGGTACCTTCAGGTTCCCCATTCACCGTGTCACACCAAGGCCCTAGGTTTGGGTTGTGACAATCTTGGTATTAAAACACTAGATTTATAAATAGTCCTCAGAAATCCAACACATTATGTCAAGTTAAGTCTTGTTCATGGTTGTGAAGCACGCTAGAACTATGATTAGGAGGCTATGGGGCGTTTGGGAAATGATTCACTACTTCATAATCTATGTCGTGCTTTAGAACTTGATTTAAGACTTCCATCTCTAATGGTTGATTTTTTGCTTCTAGATCATGACACCAAGAAGAATGGCACAAATACCTCCTACTCCCGAAAGGTATCCAACCCCACAAGCTCCCCAAGAAGAGGTTAGGATCACTCATGCCGAGTACTGAAATATGGTTACCTTGTTCGCATGAGCCATAGAAAACCAAGCCAATTGAGAGGTCGAAGGTCCTCATGCTCCTAGTCCAGCCTCAAGTGTGAGAGACTTCACTAGAATGAACCCTCTAGAGTTTTATAGCTCCAAAATGGAGGAAGATCCCAAAGAATTTATTGATGAGATATACAAATTTCTTACTACTATGGGGGTAAGCTCGCAGAAGAAGGTGAAACTTGTAGCCTGTCAACTCAAAGGTCTTGCTCAAATATGGTTTGCTCAATGATGATGGAGAGTGATGTGTTGTCGAGATGCAACACTTTTTATGCTTAACTTAGAATTTTGTGTGTTCTCAAAGCGATGTTAGTAGGTTTGATTGTGTTTTTGTATTTGTTTTACCAGATTACAGTGTTGGCAAAGTTTTGGGAAATATTTATTGATGTTGTTGATTTTTGGTGATCCACGGAACCCTCTAGGGATTATGTAGGAGTTAACGAGTCGTAGAGAGGGTCGCGTATCAATTTCCAATGAGGGGTACAAACTAGAATTCAACTTTACGAGGAGGACCTACGAGTCGTACAATGATATACGAACCATAGAGTGATGGTCGTGCCTTGAGGAATAGAAAGTGGCGAGGTACAAAACATTCATCAGATGAAACCTCTTATGGGACGTATAATCTTACAAGGACCGTGGAGTGGTTTCGTAGAAGTTAACTCCAGAACACTTCCAGAGTCCATAAAACCCCGATCTACAGGCCGTGAAGCGAGATACGAGTCGTTAAATGTCTCATGAAGCTTGTCGACATAGTTTTCCTAGGTTGTTTTGGTTTTGTATTTTACATACTATAAATAGATTTTTAGGTTATTTTCATAGAGTTTTACCAGCAGCCATATAGTTTTGTAGAAGTTCTTAGAGGAAACACTTAGGATTTAGTATATTTTTAGAGGAAAAACATTATTGTGTGATTCTAATCAAAGAGTTGGATATTGTGTTTCCAATTTCATCTTTGTAAGTGCTTAATTATTCTTCTTTACATTATAATTTTTTTCATTTATACTACTCAGGCATAGCTAAATCTACAACTAGGTTTGTGGAAACCATGATGAACTAACATGGTAAAATAGGATAATGTGTAATTCTTGGAAGGTGTGTTAAGGCGTATTAATAATTCTCTTCACTTTAATTGATTTTTAATGGGTGGCCAACATTAGAACTCGCCTAGTATTACTTGTCAGATCAAGAAAGTAATGAATAGGAAAACAGGTAATTAATAGAATTTGATAAAGGTGTTCTCATCTAATCAACCGAACTAGATCAAGGGGAGATTGTAGTGGGACTAAAAGTAAAGGTTAGTATAGACACACCACAGAGATGAATCATGTTCCGAGGTGAAATTTACCTATTTTTTGGATAAAAAACTTAGGTAAACCTAGCTTATTGTCCTACACCTATATATAGAAAAAGGATTGCATGTATCTGATAGCACCGAGCTAGGAATTCATAGGGATCACATCACTCTAGTTAGCTCTTTTACTGATTGTTCATCTATTGCATTAGCTTAGGGTTAATACATTTTCTTTTACAAAACCCCCCCTTTCTTAGGAGATAAGTTGGTTAATCAATCTTGAATTGCATTGAATTAATTCTAGAGTCTACCATATTCCTCGTGGGAACGATCCTAACCTCAGATATGTTGTATACTTGAAAATCTCTTTACCTAAAAAAGGATGTGTGACTTGGACGATAACAAGTATTTTGGCGTCGTTGTCGGGGAATACGGCTAGACTTGGTTAATTCAAGTAAATTTTGGGGATTAATCCTTATTTCCCTAATTTTAGGTTTCGTTGTTTTTTCTTTTGTGTGCAAGTGTAGTGTATGCACAACACTCATAGCCAAGGTAATCCCTTGAATCTATCTGATCTAGAGATCCAAAGAACGCTAAGGAGAATAATCCAGGGTAATGCGAACAATGCTACAGGTGACGCGGTGGATGTAGAGCTTAACCAGAATAATGGACCGAATGATCCGCTTTCATCACCACAGGGTCTGCAAGTTGTGGATAATCAATAGAACCAATATCAGTTTAACCCTATCGTGATAGATGTTACGGGAGCTATTGTGTTACCCTACTACCAGATGACACAAACTTCATCATATCAAGTGGATTGCTTCAAATATTGTAGAATCACGGGTTGTTTACGGGCCTAGCGTCAGAGGATCCACATAACTATCTACACAATGTTGTGTTCGTATGAAAGAGCATGACGGGGAATCAAAATCTATCCATGGATGTTGTTGGGCTCTATGTTTTTCCACTTTCTCTTACAGGAAATGCAACATTATGGTTATCGGAACTCTCACAAAGTTCGATCACCAGTTGGCCAGAATTTTAGACAGCCTTTTTGGATAAGTTCTTTCCCATCTTGAAGAAGATAAAGTTGAAGTTTAAGATTAACAACTTCGAGCAGATACCTGGTGATTCGATTAGTTCTACATAAAAGAAGTTTTTTAAGTGTTTGAGATGTGTCCTTGACCACAAGATTGTTAACGAAGTCCTATTTGAGATCTTCTACAAAGCCCTTAATGAATATGTCCAAGCAGTTGTTGATACGATTATGAGGGGCTCATTTATAGATCGTCCATTACAGAAGGTTGCTCAGAGACTTGAGAGGGTGGTCAAGACCAACCATCATGGGGTACGAGAGAAAATTCTACTACAAGGAGCTAATTCTTAGTTAGTAGCAAACTGGTACAAACACAGGCTAGTGAGGAAGTGATGTAGGAACTTATGTGGATAAATACTAATGTAGAGTTATTTATGAAAAAAACTTGGAATGAGTAAATGTAGTAGCTCATTAACCTCCACATACACCCATGTATGAGGAACCCTATTATGAGAAGGACACATGTTTTGTGGCTGATCTGATGGCAGGTTTCTAGCCCAACGCCCAAGGGTCCAATCTGAACTATTGGGGCCAAGGGCAAAAAAACCAAGTTCAGAACTTCGGGAGAGATGGTTCCGTCAAAGATAACAACAAAAGAGGCTATTATGACAGGAATAGAGGACCTGACAGAGATGCTAAATTGGGTGGCAGAGATGGCTTTAGAAGTGTTCCATATATTCCACTGCACAATTGAGATTCTGGAGTCAGTTTCTCTCACGTTGAGGAGATGTTCGACCATATGTTGAAGAAGGTTTATGTGTAGGATGAGACACTTAAGGGGATAAAGTCTGAAATCTCTACCATAAACCATAAGATTGAGTCTCATTATGTGGCAATTAAATAGTTGAAGCAAGAGTTCAGCATGATATCGACTCAGTTGAACCAATGCCAAAAACGTATGCTTTCCAATAATACAGTGCAAAATCTGAAGAATGAGGGGCAATTTATTCCAATAACAACTCATATTGGGAAGCAGACCATTGATCCCCCTCTGCCATTGGATGATGGAGGTGTTTGTTATGAGAGTATTGTGAAAAGGCAGACTAAGATCGGAGATGATCGTGCAGAGAAAATGGAAAGCAATGCCGCCTCAAAGTAGTTGAGGCCCATTCCTTGACCTCCTTCTCCTAACTAAAGAAAAGAGAGGAGGAAGGTAAGTTCAAACACTTTCTCTCCATGTTGAAGCAACTCTCCATAAACATTTTATTAATTAAGGCATTTGAGAAGATGCCTAGGTACACAAAGTTTATGAAGTATCTAGTTACTAAGAAGCGCACCGTCAACCAGGAGCTCTCACAATAGCTCAAACACTGTAGTACATTTTCAACAAGGTCCTTGGTGTAGAAGCAAAAAGACCCAGGAGCATTCGTCATTCCCTGCAGCATAGGTGATCTGGAGTTTGTAAGCGCATTATGTGATCTCAGTGCTAGCATAAATTTGATGCCCTATGTGATCTTCAAAAGACATGGTTAGGCAGCCCCTACCCCGACGAGCATGAGACTGTTGATGGTTGATCAAATAGTGAAGAAGCCTAAGGGGATATAGTATGATGTCCTTGTCAAAGTGGATAAATTCATATTCCCCGCAGACTTTGTGATCCTAGACTGCGAGGTCAACTTTGAAGTCTCAATCATTAAGGGAAGGCCTTTCCTAGACACTAGTGAGCCCTAGTGGACATAGAATCTGGCCTACTCAAGTTCAGATTAAATGACGAAGAAGTTGTCTTCAATGTTTGTCAGTCAATGAAGAGGCCAAACGAGCTGAAGATGGAAGTGTGGGAAATTGATGAAGTCTGAATAATAAAAATGTCCACGTCGTGCCGCAATAATAAATCAGACACTTCTTCTTGGAAGGCAACAAAAGTTATTTGTTGTAGTAGGGAAGTTTTATTTGATTTTTGGTTATTAGATTTTTAGGTAGATTTTATTTTTCTGTAATTTGATTGTACTGTGTGGACTTTAAATTGGTGATATATAGGATAACAATGTATTTATGCAAGTTCTACAGGAGTAAGACCAAGCCAATGATTTTAGGCAGAAAAAGAGGTTCTACGACTGATTATACTGGTCGTACCTCATTTTATGACCCGTATAAAAGCTCGTAGAACTTTCTAGTAAGCAAAAGTTTGTGTACTCCAGTTGTCACGACTCGGATAGGGGCCCTAGATGTGAAATGGCGAAGGAGAACCCGAAAGTCCTTGATCAAGCCATCATAGCATCATTACACTCATCATTGGTTCGAAAGCGCGGAAAATAAACACACAACACAAAAATTCTAGGGAATTGGGGACTTGGGATTCAGACTATAGGGACATTTTCGGGAATGGGATAACATGCGTTCACATAGCACATGACAATAATCTCTAAGGTAACGGGAAAGGGAAATTCAACTATGTGGCACACCGAGATTATGGGACTTACCACATAAGTACATAGTCATTCAAATCCCCAACATTCATATCATAAGAATAATAAAATGACAATACTCATAATTAAGTCTAATAGAC
>JBCEWC010011419.1:0-16716 GCA_038996855.1 Solanum aculeatissimum | reverse complement strand
TTAGTCACTACTATAGATTCCTGCTTCAATCATCTACCCTAACAGCGCCTCAACAGTTGGTACTCCCCTAACACGGCCTCCTTGCCTAATTGGTTTCCCATTTTGGATGGCATAGTCTGGGCATGACTACTGCAGCCTTGAGATACCTCATGGCTAAGAAAGATGTCAAGCCAAGATTGATCAGGTGGGTCTTTCTGCTGCAAGAGTTTGACTTTGAAGTTCGGGATAGAAAAGGGATCGAAAACCAAGTAGCACACCATTTATCCAGGCTGGAGGATGAGTCTCGTGGTGATGATTGGCTAACCATCGATGATTCATTTCCCGATGAGAAGGTATTAGCCGTACCTGTTGACTTAATTCCTTGGTTTGCTGATTTTGCTAATTATTTGGTAAGTGACCTCATGCCTGAGGGCCTAACCTTTCACCAGAAGAAGAAGTTTCTTCATGATGTGCGCAGGTACTTCTGGGATGAGTTGTTCTTGTTTTGCACTTGTGCTGATGGTATCATTCAGCGGTGCATCCCTGAGGAGGAGATGATGATTATCATGGAGTCTTGTCACTCCTCCCCAGTGGGGGGCCATCGTGGTAGTGCCAAGATAACTAAAAACATACTGCAATGTGGGTACTACTGGCCCACCATTTATAGAGACACCCATGAATTGGTGTAGGGTTATGATCAATGCCAACGCCAACGCATTATCTTTAGACGTCAGGAGATGCCTATGACACCTATTCTTGAGGTTGAGATATTTGACGTCTGGGGCATTGACTTTATGGGCGCATTTGTAAGTTCCTATGGCATGAGGTATATCTTGGTGGCAGTGGATTACGTCTCCAAGTGTGTGGAGGCAGTGGCATAGACAAATAATGAGAGCAAAAGCATGGTCTAATTTTTTAGGCAGAATATCTTTTCTAGATTTGGGACTCCCAGAACTATCATCAGTGATGAAGGAACTCACTTTTGTAACAAGACCTTTTGTGTTGTGTTAGCTAAGTATGGAGTCCGACAACACAAGGTTGCCATGCCCTACCATCCAAAAACCAGTGGACAGGTTGAAGTTTCAAATAGAGATATTAAGGAGATCTTAACCAAGTCTGTGAATGCAACCAACACTGATTGGGCCAAGAAATTGGATGATGCGCTGCGAGCCTATCGAACTGCTTACAGGACTCCTATTGGTATGTAACCATATCAATTGGTGTTTGTTAAAGTTTGTCATCTACTGGTGGAGTTGGATAACAAAGCACTCTGGGCTGTGAAGAAGCTGGATATGAACTGTGATGAAGCCATAAATCTGAGACTTGATCAACTCAATGAGTTAGATGAGTTTTGCCTGCACGGGATGAGAGTGTTGTACTCTACAAAGCCAGGTTAAAATTCCAACATGACAAGCATATCGTACCACGTAGCTTCAGTGTTGGCGATAAGGTGTTGTTGTATAACTCTAGACTGAGGCTTTTTCCAAGTAAACTCAAGTCTAGGTGGGCTAGCCCGTACAAAGTTGCTCAGATATTCCCCCATGGTGCACTAGAACTAGAAGCTGAAACAGGGCATAGGTTCGAAGTCAATGGTCAATAGGTCAAGAAATATTTGAGGGTTGCCGCTGAAATCTCCTTGGTGGTGAAAGTTCTTCTTGACGAAGTCTGAGTAGTCAAGGAGTCGCGTTGTGCCGCGATTTAAATCAAGCATTTCATGGGAGGCAACCCATGCTCTCTGTTAATATATATATATATATATATTATTTTGATGTCATTAGTTGTTGTTTAAGTAGTTACAGGTACACGTAGGTGTTATTGGGGAGTCCCTAAAGGTGTCCACGATGGGC
The DNA here is from genome assembly GCA_038996855.1 of Solanum aculeatissimum. NCBI lineage: Eukaryota > Viridiplantae > Streptophyta > Magnoliopsida > Solanales > Solanaceae > Solanum > Solanum aculeatissimum. The sequence continues at coordinate 14,890 of JBCEWC010011419.1, read as the reverse complement.
ATCACACGAGTAGGAGCTCAAAATGGGAAAATATGGGTGAAGGAAAATGTCACGAACCATGTGTCACCGCACGGACCGTCAACAGTCTGTGTACCTCCTTTATGCACCATGGACAAGAGAAGTTAAGTTATGATTCATAGGTTGGTCACACGGATGGCCAAATGGACCATGTCACGGACCGTGAGATAGCTTGTGTAGTGCATCTACCAGGTATGTACTCAAATTTCTCCAAGTGGCATCACATGGATGGACCAAACGGACCATATAACACCATACGAATCGTGAGACCACCCGTAAAAAGCATCAAACACTACCCCAACCAAGTGTCATTAGATGGGATACTAAACAAATCGTGTCTCATGTCATATCCCACGTAGATGTCCATGGAGGTGTGGGTTGATAGGTTTTGACTGGTCAACATTGGCCATACTTAAAACCCCGCACGCCCCATTCCCCATTTTTCACACATCTCTCATTCCTCTCACACCTACCCTCTCAAATCTACCAAATCCTTTCTCCTACACCATGAAGGGAAGCTTCCTCTCATGATTCGTAAAGCAATCCATGGTTGGGGCCTTCAATGCCTTAATATACTATCATCCTTCATCCAAGTAAGTTAAATTTTCTTCTTCTTTTAGTGTGGGTTGTAGTTGGCTGACTTTAATCTTGCTTAAAAGTGAAGATCTAAGTTGTAAATCATGAAATGGCATGGTGAATTGAGTGGGTATGTGCTAGTGGTGAGAATTTGCCATTGTTGACCCCTAGAAGGTTCTCCCATGGAATTGTGGAGAGTTTAACGTGCCTTGGGGTGCCTCTTGAAGGAACCAGTTAGACAGGACCCCAAAAGGACCATGAGAGGTCACACGAGTTATGTGAGGTATCGTGGGGAGTCACTGAGAAATTTTTCACAGAGGCTCACATAACAGACCACAACATGGTCTGTGTAAAGTCACACGACCGGTGAAGGACACCGTGGGGAGAAACCTTGATAAAATTTTGACACCCACCACGTGGAACCAGTGATTTTGCACACGAATCATGTTCATGGTACCACTCTACACCTATTTCATGTGATAAACTACTGACATCTCTAGTGCACTCTCGGGTGAATGGAGCAAGGCATCGAAAAGACACGTTACACGGACCACCTCACGGCCCATGTCACACTACATAGCCTGTGTAGGTGTCCCTTCTAGCCATGTTCTGTGTGTTGGTCAATATTGTTCATAGCTAGATTGTGATTTCATTTTATGTGCCCTAATTTAGTGTAATTTCCCTATGATAGACCGGGTGATGTCACTCTTAAGTGTTATTGTCACTTGTTATGCCGCAAGGAAAGTTTGAGTACCCGTTAACGTGTCATTCTGTAATTCCAAAAGTACTTAACGTGGCTTTGCTTTGTTGCCTGCAGGTATCATGGAACTACGTTGAAAGTATGCACCATCCAGAAAAGAGCTCGGGTTATGCCTGCATGATTCTCCAACCGAGTCTTCCAACCATAGGATAGGTAGTGGCTCGGTAATGCTTCCTCTGAGGGGTCTGAGGTGCGCTATACAGGGAACATCTCCCCTCACTCACCTCGCACCACTCTGGCCCAGGCAGCACATCAGGCCTTGGCCCTCTAGTCTGAAGAGGGGGTCCCTCATGCAGGAGGGGAGGAGGACGAGGCTGCCCCAGAATATGATTAGGAGGAGCATGCCTCTACTCCTGAAGGCCACCAGCAGTATGATGGCACCGACGAGGTTGAGCTCTAGGATAGCGATGATGAGGCCATCCATTATGTTGTCTCCCGGACTCCAGATGATGAAACGACCCAGATGATTATTCATTTTCTCAGAGCTCGATGGACCATCCCGGAGCCAAGGAAATATTTTCTCAGGGACTCACTAAAGGCTCCGGGGGCTTCCAACGATAGGTTGTTATTCCAGAGGTTTGAGTATTGACGGACTAACTAGATGGGGTGCCAAATATTAAGGCTATATTTTACTTCCATTAGTTTGGGTGGATGGCCCGAAACCCAAGATTCTATGGGCTAACCATTGTTCAAGAGTTCTACTCATCTTATGCAGCTGACTTGATGAACTTTGTAGAGGGCAGCTCCAAATCCTGAGGATACATATAGCCATGAAGTTGGCCACACTTGAGCACGATGTTGTACGAGGTGCTCAAGTGGACATTTCTGAGACCACTATCAACAAATTCCTGCACGAGGCAGACTACATTGCACCATTAGATGGTTTATATGGAGCGAGAGTCCACCAAATTGCTAAGGAGGCTTTGATGTCTGATCTTTGGTCTAGGATCACTGTGGTGACTTGGATTGCTCATCAAATAGCTTTGCAAGGTGTTGATGCAGCTTGGGTCACTTACCCATGGATTCCCATTACCAAGGCCTCTCTCACATTTCCTACCAAGTTGTAGTGGTCTATGGTGCGTGCCCGCCTATGACCCACATCTAATGACAACACACTCCAGCTATCGTAGGTCTCCCATGTAGCATGTTTGCTTGCTTGTTATGATATCAATATGGTCCAGTCATCGCTACAGAGATGAGAGATAGAACACTGAGTGACCGGGCTGCTTTCCATTCCCATGTCTGATTAGAGCGCTCTACAGGCTAGCCCGCGTCCCCGCTACTCTATATCTAGATCAGAAGATTTTTCCATCAATGGTGGTCAACATTGCTTTGATTAAAGATGTCAACAACCCGTTATTCCGGGCCAGAGTACTGCAGCCTGGTGGTCCATCCATGTTCCCACAAGCTGCTCTATAACAACCAATGCCATTTGAGGGGTTTACGGGTGTTCCACCAATGGGTGAGGCATTGTAATAGCCCGAGGGTAGCAGTGCACATCCGCATATGGCACCGGGGTATGTCTATATCCCTTATGAGTTTTTGACCAGGTTGGTTGATGATCAGAGACAGACTAGGGCCATAGTCGACGAGATCGTGGAGCGGATATCGCAGGTCGTCCAAACTCATTTGAACCAAGCTGTGGAGCCGCTCTGGGTTGACATCCGGAGCTAGATAGTTGTCCTCCAAAACTAGGTAAATAGCCTAGAGGAGTACTTTAATGAAAGGTTTAATAGTTTTTCATGACTGAAGACAGCCAATATTGTAAGCACGATCACTGAGATGAAGAAGCAAATAGCTATGCTAACTACTAGCCACAATGCTCCTCCACCGCCTCCCCCGGTGGAGTCTCTGATGAATCTGTTTGTTGCTCTAGTTGTAGAACCATATCTAGGTGATTATTAGGGTATACCTCCTGCACCATCTGTCACCCCTGCACCACCAGCTGAGGCCCCTAGAAGAAAGGGAAAGGATAAGAAGCGATCTCAGCGGCACAACCCACCGTCTGATGCCAAAGCAGCTAAAGAGAAATAATTGCACGAAGCTCTAAAAGTCCAAAGATGGGCTACTGTAGAGCAAGAAGAGCGGAAGAGGCATGCATATGAGGTGGCAAAAGCTGGAGCCTCGGGGAGTTCTTTTGGACATGCCCCGCACTTTGATGGAGATAACCCTACTGGGGGATCGCACACTGCTGATGATCAGCCTGACACCTAGGGAATCTTAGGTATGTTCTCCCCCTTGTATTGGTATTTTCTATTGTATGTGCATTGAGGGTGTTGCACATTCTTTTTGGAAGGGGTGGGGCATTCCTGCCACCTGGGAGTTTTTGTTGCCATGTTTCTTTTCTCTCAGGTGTATTATCTAGTAGAACTGGCATGTTTAGGTTGTGTTGTATGTATAAATATAAGTATTTATAGGAGTCTACAGTAACCCATAATCTTTGTGACTAAACTGCTCCAAGTTAAAAAAAAATCAAATTGCTTGTATGTGCATGCATCCCATCCTGACTAACCTGTGTGATCCTTGTAAAGCATTGTATACATTTTCTTGATGGCATCTTGATGAATGAATCATGAATGTGTTGCTTAAGTATTTGATAGTGTAGGATATGTTCCATATGCGTGTGAGCCTATTTGTCTAATTCGATTGACACACTTGTAAGCTAGAACTTACCCGATTAGTCCCACTAAAACAATTGAATGATTTGATTAGGGGAGGATCTTAGGCCATTTTTGTGTAAAGACACTTAGCCTGAAATGAACCAACCAAATGAAATTGTTCCCATTGAACCAATATTTGCTCCTGAACAAACCTTTTCTTTGTAATCACCCAACTCACCTCTCTTCTCTATTTGTAAATCTTTACTTTGACCCTGGCCTCTCTAAGGACATTGTGAAACTTAGCCTAGACCGAAAGCTAAGTTGAGGGTGGCTTATACTGACCCTGGTCTTTTAAAAATACATCATGTACCTCAACCTTGGCCAAAAGCCTTAGTTGAGGGTGGTTGTTATGGGTAAAGAAGAACAATAAGAGTTGAAAAGAGTTAACTGATAAGAGGAAATGAAAATCTTGGGGGTGTGACCATGAGTAAAACAAAAGAGTGAACCCTGAGGAATCTGATTAGTGGAGAATGGAGCAGCACTTGGGAAATGGAAGAATAGAGGTGATTCAACACATTTTGAGTAAGATGACTTTTCAGGTAATGCATATACATGGGGAAGCTAGCCAGTTAGCAGACTATATTGCTAATGAGGCGATTGACTCCCTATATATTAAGCATTACAGTAATTTTGCTCAAATGTGAAGTATAGGGAGAAGGATCATTAACACTGACAAGCACCAAATTCCTGTTATTAGAATCAGAACAAGGCCCTTTCATAGTACAGGCAGTGATACAACATCAAGATGAAAATGCTAAGTTACACAATGATCATATTTCTGGTCTACATAGTCACGGGGTGGGGGCAGAAGGTAATATAAAAGCATAGTACAATCAACATAAAAGGACATAGGTTTCACCAAAAAGGAGAGGACCACATCTGGAAACATTGTACATGCATCTGGGCGGAGACATTAGGGCATGGCAGATGGGTTGACTCAACACAACTTCATCTAGAAAATCACAATGAGAAATTATTGGGGGGTAGACAGACAATTAAGTCCAAGGTGCTGGACTACTTTTCTTAGATTTCATCAGGACACCATAGTGAGCTACAAGAAATGAAGAGTCATGGAGCATACAAGGAAAAGAGACAAAAGAGAAATACATGTGACTTACAAATTCAGTATATCAAGGATGTCAAGACAACACTTGTGAAGGTTGTTGATTATTCAGGACATAAGGAGAACCAAGCAGCCATAGATGGCGTCAAGAAGCATCTGGAAGAAGAAAGAATAAGTAGACTTGGGTGGGTAGACTATTTTAGAAAACTCTATTTGATAGGGTATTTGTTTGATTATCATAATGGGCTTGGGCCATTCTGCTTCTGTAATCCCTCTTCATTTGAATTCATGAATCAATAAAATGGGCTCTGAGCCCAAATTTCTATAAAAACAAATAAAAGCAGAAATCACTCCCAAAAGCAAAGAAAGTTGAAAAAAAGAGAATAAGAATTTAGGTACTAAAGTAGAGGGCTAAGCCAAAGTAGTGTCTTGGAGGGGCAAATTAGTCACTGCGATCCTCACACCCTAGCCCAAGCCTACGTTACAAGTTGTAAAAGTCTTAAAGTGATCCTAAAAAGGTCATTCGAGAGTCAAAGTAATGAAAATAAAGGCAAGCATATAGTATGTACTCATGGGTCAGTTGAAAATCTTTTGTGAGTATAGTCTGTACTCGTGGGTCAGTTGAAAATCTTTTGTGAGTGTGAGTGTGAGTGTCTACATTCCAATCTTTATTTTTGTATGTATATGTTGTGAGTTATACTTTTTTGTAGCGAGGGCACTATCCTTGCACTGTTTGGTTGCTAACACAACTAGTCTTCTTTGTTCTTGAACTAATGTGGACCAACTGAATATGATGTAATGCTTAACTTGATCTATATAAGTCTATTTGGGTGCAAGTACTTTGTGAGCTTACTTTCTGGGAATATATGTGATGATTTAGGAGTTATTGTATGATTTCGATTAAAGGCTTGTATTTGTGTGTCTTTATGTTTTGTTTTTGGTCATTGCTCGAGTACAAGCAATAATTCTAAGTTGAGGGTATTGATGAGTCGTGAAAATACGACTCTTATAATAGTTTTAACATGGAACTTTTGTGAGTTCTCAAGAAAATTTTTGGGTTTGATGTGTTGTTTTAGGCTACTTTTTAGGAATAAGGCCAAGGCATAGATTCAGATAAAGAGGCTGAAAGAGAGGAAAATGAACTGAACAAGGACCACACGAGTCATGTGCCTTACACGAGCCATGTGTTGAGTTGTCCAGGAGATATGATGAACCACGGTTAGGAGAGAAGCAACAAATGAACCAAGTGAGGCATCACAAGAGTCCTCACGGCTCATGAACCCTTTCATGGACTATGGAGCCGTCTGTGGCCTTACACTTTGACATCTCCGGTGCACTCAGGGGTGAATGGAGTAAGGCGTCACAAAGGTACAACACGTGAAGCACCTCACAGACCGTAAAGTGTGAGACGGGTCGTGTAATAAGCCATGGAACTGATGTAAGCTAAGACAATGGTCGTTGAAGTAATGGGCAAAACACTCAAGTATAGGACCACATGGGTAACACGGTCTGTGAGACATGAAATGGACCGTTGGCCCATACTTGGGAACCATAAGAAGCGACGAAGGATACAAGGAAAGACCCACGGTACCTCATATGGACCGTGGGAGTGCACACAGGCCGTGAAATAAGTCATCTACATGACGTGGAGTATCGTGGAAAATAGAAGAATCACGTGAAGTGGAAGCACACGTGGCCCACCACGGGCCGTGTGACATACCATGAGCCGTGAAGTCAGTCATGAAGATGATGATGAGGTGACAGTGAAAAATGTAAAGTGAAGGACCACAGACCGTGTAGCTGCCATCAGCCATATCGAAGACTATTTTCCTATTTCAAGTCAGATTAGGTTTTCTTTTGTATGTATATACTTTTTTATTCTATTTTTCATTATTATTAACTTTTGGAGAGAGAACCTAAGGAGAGAACATAACTTTTAAGAAAAAATTCATTAAATTCGAAGGTTTTCCATCATCATTTCGAGATTGTGATTCGTGAATTCATTGTTTCTTCAATCGTAGGTTCTTTTCCATGATTTCTTTATCTATTAACTAGGTAATTAGTCCGCGCTTTGCGCGGTCATAAGTAATCTAACTAAGTTTATATATATCGTAATGTTAAAATTAATAAAGTTACTAAATTCTTTCTATATAGAAAATTTAGCATTTTGAATATATCTCAAGAACTTTTATTAATTTAATATTGCTAAAGTCCTAGTTATCTTCAATTATATTTTTGGATTATAACATTATTTCTCGATACAATTGGTTTTTCAATAGTGCTTAAACTCCCAAACTTAAATATTAAATTACTATAATACCCCCAACTTAAAAATCAATTTAGTTTTTTTTATATTTTGTATTATATTTATTTAATTATATTATATTATTTTGAAAAAAGATAATTTTTAATATCGAAGGATTGTGACTTTTTCGATGGGTTGTGACTTTTTCGAAGGGTTATAATTTTTCCGAAGGGTTATGACATTTCCGAAGGGTTGTAGCTTTTTCGAAGGATTGTGACTTTTTTGAAGAGTTGCGACTTTTCCTAAGAGTTGTGATATTTTTGAAGGGTTGTCACTTTAATTTCTAAAGATATTACTATAATAACCCCAACTTAAAAATTAATTTAGTATATATTTTATTTAATTATATTATATTATATTGAAAGCAGATAATTTTTCACATTGAAAGGATTGTGACTTTTTCGAAAGGTTGTGACTTTCCCAAAGAGTTGTGACTCTTTCGAGGAGTTGTTACTTTTTCGAAGGGTTGTGACTTTTTCGAAAGGTTGTGATTTTTTTTTAAAAATTGTGTCTTTTTAGAAGAGTTGTGACTTTTTCGAATGGTTGTGACTTTTCCAAATGGTTGTGACTTTTCTAAAGAGATTAATTGAAGGATTGTTCTTTTTTAAAAGGTTGTGACTTTTTCAAGGAGTTGTGACTTTTTCAAGGAGTTGTGACGTTTTTGAATAGTTGTGACGTTTTCAAAAAGTTATGATTTTTGTGAATTCAAAGAGAAAAAATTAATACCTAATCATCGTTAAACTTAAAGTGTGAAGAATTACTGACTTTTTTGAAGGCATGGGCATTAATGCTCGCCGAAATGTCAGATGCAATACCAAAGGCAGATGAAGAACAATATACGCAAGGTGGCGAAGAAACAGTGCACAATTGATATTTCACCACACCTAAATTTCAATCAATATTCATAAATTTTTAAAAAATTGGGGTGGGAATATAAAGTCAAAAAGGAAGAAATTAAATAAAGAAAGACACATTTGTTGTTAGTTAATATTCTTGTGAAGCATCACTTTTGAAGTGAATCTGATTGTATGGGTCGTTTTCACACACTGTTTGAGAAATTAGATGGTGACTTTTGAGTTTTTCTCTTGTTTGAAAAAAAAATAAATATTCTAAATATTTTTAGTAGTGTAAAATTAGAATAAGTGTTTTACTATTTTCTTGATTAATATTTTATTTTATTAATATAAATAAATTTCTTTTTTTCTAAGAGTGTCACCTAGGCGGGATGTCAATCCTCTTTTATATATATATATATATATGATAATATGATTTCATCAATTATGCTAGGACAAACCCACAACTAGGGTTGTGGGAACCATGACAACCTGTTAAGATAGGCAAATTTGGGGTAAAATTTAGGATTGATTGTTGTATGCATCGTAGTATTGTTTAGTTTAATTTCTTTCTTAATGAGTCGATGCATTAGGGTATGCTCGTATTCATTACATGCCCAAAAGGAATGTAGTGATTAGGAAAAGATCCCTACGATAAAATTCGGAGTTATTAACCTAGTCTAAGTGCTTGAGATCGAAAGGTGAGAGCATCCTGGGGTTCATAGTAAGGGACAAAGAGTATACATTTTGAGACCGGAAGGTAATGAATGAAATATACCTAAGAAGGACTGGAAGGTGAATTAGGTGTTAACCAACTTGTTTAACTCTGTGTACACAATCATGACTGTAATATTCCCTAAGTTTGACTATCGGGTTGGGTGTCATGAGGACCACAATCCTAGCTTCACTATCAATTATTGAAATCCAGTAGTTGCTATTAGTTAGTTACTAGAATATCTTTGCAAGTTAGTTTTTAATCACAAAAAGTCCCATTTATATTATGCACCTTTGTTTCGGAAATAGGTATTACATATGGAACTAAATGCTAATAGATATATTCTCACGCATTCCCTATGGGATCGACCCCAACTCTTGTTGGATTCTATATTTGATCAATGACTGCTTTACTCTTCATTTGGAGTGTAAATTTGGGCATATCATCTACGCGATTAGATGACAAAAATTTGAAAGATTAGTGTAAATTTGAAAGATTGTTGACAAATATTGCCCATGGAGTGCCCAAGTCCGCATATTGTCTGTAGTGCAAATTTTTAATTTTCTTATAGGGCATTCCAAAATTTTTCCTACCCCTCCTAAACTTAACCAATGACCAATATAGGTCATTTTAAGCGTAAAAAAGGTTTGAAAACTCATTCCTAAGCCTTCTAAACGTTCTAACAAAACACTAGGACTAAGAAGAGGAGAAGAAAAGCTAGGAATTTGAAAGAATGGAGCTGAAATTTGTGCAAATTGATTGTCAAACTTCATCCCAGGTATGTAAGGCTAAATAAAAGCATGAATTGTTCTTCCATGTGCCCCATTGTTTATGATAGAAATATTGTAAAAGTATTGAGTCTCCATGCATGTTTCTTTAAATGTTTTCGTATAAATTTTATACATTCTAGGTATTTTTATATGTTGATGATTATCATAAACTTGATTTACTGAATAAATACTTTTACTTGAGTTATTTCACAAACCCTAGGTATTACTTCAAAAAAGATTGCATGAATGAACATGGGGACTAAATCTAGAGCCTTAATTTCAGAATGTTGACTGTGATTGTGATGTGAGCATGATGCTAGGTTGATAGAACTTGATAATCCTGTGAGTCTTAAAATTTGAACTTCAAAGATTGGTCTAAATTGAAAGTCCTCCTACGTGATTGTCTAATTCACTCTTGAAAGGTTGATGGGATTGATCTATCAAATTCTTGAAAGATTAATTATATAGAACCGGCGAGTTAAAAAGAGTCCATTAAGAGACTCACTGATTGTTGATTGGGAATGGATCATTTTATGGGAAATGAGTTTTGGGAGGAGTATCGAGCACTAAATTGAGTAAGAGTAACTTCAACTCGAACTCAATAGCTATGTCGCCAAATGTAGCGGAGGATTGAAATCGTTAAGTTAGATGTTTCCTCTTGATAGGTCCCTGAAAGAATAGAGGATTTGATTGAATGGATCTATTATGGGTCGATTCCTTCTTTATCCTGGCAAGTAATAAACCGTTGTGGCAGCATCAACGAGATTGTTGTACGATCACTGGCTCATAAGTGATTGTTGTCAGATAAGAGAAACTCTCGTATATGTTCTATATTGCTAGTACTCTAATTAGATTGGATTGGATTTGTGTTGATTGGTCATTGTCTACTCTTTATTTTTACTTTAGATAGACATTTGACATTCTGATTGAGTTCCTTATCTCTTGATTTGAGTTATATGGGTTGATAGTATTCTACCTTGATGTATGTTTCATTAAGCCATTTTATATACTCGTACATTCCACACACTGATGTCTTTTTGGACTACATCATTTATGATACAAAGACAAGTATTAGAGATCATCAACAGGTGCTTTGTTTAGGATCTTCCCCACTTTTTAGATGATTGCTTAGTCCTCCCTGATCTCGAAGGATGCATAGTATTTATTTCATCTAGATTTTAGAGTTAGACTTTAGACTTGATTTTCTTTTGATTTGAGGTAGCCATGGACCTGTCATTGGCACCATTGAACAGTTGATAGAGGCTTCATAGACTAAAGTTTATTTCTTTGATTGGATATTATTTTGAGCTAGTTTCTTTTCATACTAGCATTACGATTGAGATTGCCCACCTTTTTTATCTTTAGTCTTCCACTGATGAGTTAAACTATGATTGAATGAATGTGATAAGGCCAAGTGGTTCGCTTGGGAACTAGCAATAGTCCTTGAGTTTCAGCCACGTCTAGGGTACCCTCATAGGGCATGACAAACTTGGTATCAAAGCACAGAGTTCAAGTGTCCTAGGGGGTCTATGAAGTCGTGTCTAGTAGAGTCTTATTTATAGGTGTGTTGTACACCACATTTTATAAGTCGGAGGCTATAGGACATTAGGAATGGTTACACTTCTTCATATTTTGATTCGTGAGATAAATTTAAACTCCATGAAAGCTTTCCTCTAATCGTGTGCTACGCGTTTTTAAAGTTGTGATCATGCCTCATGGAAGAGCTGTTAGAGGTACATGGCATCCGAGTAGCAGAATGCTAACTAACCTGAGCCCCAGAATCAGGATGAACCCATAGGGCCAATCGCCCCTCAATATTCACTATAGCTAACATCTCAAATGTTGAGCTTCACCAGGCTATCCAGACTTTAGCCCAGACTGTGACAACACCAGTTGCTAGATAGGGAGCAGGCAGACAGGATGCTCCAGATACATCTAGGGTTTGGGAGTTCTTAAAGATGAACCCGCCTGAGTTCATAAGGTCTACATCCAATAAGGATCCTAAGAACTATAGTAATGAGCTAGAAAAAGCATTTCAGGTAATATGTGTGACTGACATTGATAGGGTTAAGTTGGTTGCCTTCTAGCTCAAACGTATTACTAGGTTGTGGTTTGATGTAATAACCTCGAAGGTTATTTTTGATATTTTTTATTTAATTACTATTTTCCTTTCTCAAAAGTTATCTTGCGTCATATTTGGTCAAGTTTAAAAGTCAGATTTTGAAAATCTTGTAAAAAGTTAGAATTTTACAAAAGATAAGAGTTTTCAAAGACTTAAAGTTAGAAATTTTAAGTTTTGAGGTCATTTTGAGTTTCGAGTCTTGAAATTGAATTTTGTCAATTCTTCAGTTCCATAATGCCGAATCTAGTATAGGGGAACTTGCAAAACTGAATTCAGAGTTAAAACAGAGATTTTAGGCCCAAAGTTGCATTTCTAGTTCATTTTGGATCATAGGTTCGACTTTGGTCAACATTTGGAGTTCGGGAGCTTGTATCAAAATTGAGTCAATTCCAGTGATTTCGAATGGTGAAACACTAGAAATGGCTTCGTTGAAATTTTTAGAGCTTTCGTGAACATTTTCAATTTTTGAGTCTGAAACTAGTTTAAATGATCTTTCTCGGGTTCGGGACAACAGGGGTCCCAGATTTGAATTCTAACAGTTCCATTGAGTCAGCATTGTCATTTCTAGTAGGGTTCCATATATTGTTTGTGTTCACGAGATTCCAAAAAAATTTCCAAGGGTCCAGTTCTTATTTTTGGTTTTTTGTGTTTCGGTTGTGCAACTGTTTCGCGTGCAAGTCGGGGTTACCTGCCGCGATTGCGCCCAAAGCTCTGTCCTCATGGAGGTTAATTCGTTTAGACCTCCACGTTCGTAGAATGGGGTCTACATTCATGAAGTTGTGGCGCGTGAGGCTTCCTAAGCCTCCACATTTGTGGGGTATACTTCCGCGTTCCTAGAGTGTTGGTCCCCTCTGGCCTTCGCGTTCGTGGAGTGTTGTTCACGACTGAATAGTGTGTCTTCTTAGATATGGAATTTAAATCCTTTTCACCATTTTTGATATTTTCAAGCTTATTTTAAGGGAGGATTTTCAAGTCTAATAGATAGGGTAACTATTTTCTAACCTATTTCATTGATTTATATTAATTAATTGATGATTTTAACTTCTAATTTTGGGATTTTAATAGTGTAAATTGGAGATTTTCGGATATGGATTTTCTAAACTTGAATCATTGATTTCTCCCTCATCTTAACTCTATTTTTGAAATCGTTTTCATCATTGAGTTCCTTATTACGTGGAGAACATTTTCATATATTAATTTTCAGATTTCAGTATGAGATTTTTGACCATTTTACCCTTTTTCTCTGAATTAGTTGATTTTAGTGTCAGTAGATTCATTATGTGATTGTGATGCCATATTTGAATAGATCATGGTGAATTGAAGTACCGAAAGAGGGGGAAAATGATGATTTTGACTTGATTTTGGACTTTACCTAAGGCAAGTGGACTTCTAATCCTTGGTTAAGTATGATTGAACCTTGTATGCTCCTATTCATGTCGCTCAAGCCACACCTCTTTTTTTAGGTAAAGTGGTCTCTATCAAGTAGATAACCTAACCAAGGTTAGGGTCGATCTCTCAGGGAATATGGTAGACCCTAGAGTAGTTTAATTATAAAGTGGGGTGATTAACCTACTTATCTCCCAAGAAAGGGGGGGTTTGCAATAAGTAAAATAAACCTAGACAAATGCAAGTGATGTGCAATCAGTAGAAGAGCTAACTAGGATGATGTGTTCCCTATGATTTCCTAACTTAGTATTACCGGATTATTGCAATCTTTTCCAGTATGTCGATGTAGGACAATAAATTAGGTTTACCTAAACCTTTGATCCAGCGTATAGGTGAATTCCTTACCTGTTTATTCCAGCACAACCTACCCTTGATCCGATTTGGTTGATTAGACGAGAATAATTCAATCGAATCCTGTTAATTATGCTCTTTTCCTATTCATTACCTCCTTGATCCGACAAGTAACACTAGGCATGTCCTAACATAGTCCTCCATTGCAAAATAGTTAAAGTAAAGAGGAATAACTAATACATCCTAATACACCTTCCAAGAATTATGCATTATACTATTTTACTTTGTTAGTTCTTCATGGTTCCCACAACCCTAGTTGTGGATTAAGCTATGCATGATCAGTGTAGATGCAAGAATTCTGAAGTAAAATAACATAATTTAGCACTTACACAAAGGAATTGATGAACACGAAATCCAACTCTTCAAATAGAAATCAAAATACGAATCAAGAACACCGAAGTTGTGTTTCTCTCTCTAAAACTACTAAAAACTATGAACTGGTACGAACTCTCCGGAAACTTAATGAAACATAACCTAAAAACCTATTTATAATGTCTAAAATACAACACCAAAACAAAATAGGAAAACTATGTCGGCACACTCCACGGGCAAGTCTATGGCTCGTGCTTCAATCTACGGCTCATGCGTTGAAGTTTCATGGACTTCAACTAGATTCTGGAGACTACTTCTATGAGAACTTTCCATGGGCCATGTAGGATTCTACGGCCTTTGGGGGGTTTCATTTGATGAAATTTAGAACTTCTCCACTTTTTGATCCTCAGTGCACGACGATACTCTACGACTCGTGAAATGGTTTAGGACTCGTCTGCCTCCTCGTAGAGTTTAAATCAGAAGTGAAACAACCCAAAAAGTTCTTAAAAATGTGTTTCGGAAGTTACCGGAAACTTGTTTTAGCTATATCTAAAAATCCGTTTCATCTTTTTGAAAATATGACTTCATATTCTTGTTTAGGGGGTCAAATGGAGTGGGAAATGGGTCTCACCCAAATTTTAGAGCGACCGTATCAAAATTTGAAATTTCCAAGTGAAGCGTTTTTCGATGGTTTACTGTAGAGGGTCATATCTCTTAGCACACAAATAACTGGGTGTCCCATAATATATCCATTGAAATCCCTTTGAGTTAGCTACCCAACGCACTTCGTTTCACCTCATTTGGAGTTCGGACAAAGACGTTATGCCCATTTTCGTAAACTCTGTCCATGCAGGAAATGCAAATTCTAGAATGCTATTTTAGTGTTCATAGGCCTCTTTTTTTTTCTAAGTGTTGGGGACGTTTTAGATATAGGGGATATGACCCATACTTAGTCATTT
>JBCEWC010011418.1:0-16717 GCA_038996855.1 Solanum aculeatissimum | reverse complement strand
TTGCAAATGGGTCTTTAAGATTATGAATGATTTACTTAAATTGAGGTATGGGCTGTGCAAATTTATTTATTTCAAAGTGAATGGAGCCCCTAATTGATGAATTTCAATGATTTCATGAGGTTTCAAGATGCATGTCCCCTTAGTTTTTCAATTCAAGTATGGGTATTACAAATTTGACTTTAGATTGATGATTTCATTTTCTTTGGATATGAATTTCTTGTATTGGTATTTTAAATGATGAAATCCAATACCTATGCTACTCTTGATCATCCATGCATTTCATTCATGAGCATGAAATGCTTGTTATGATGAAACTCTTGATAAGGGCTTGACCCTCATGTTATGATATGATATGGGATATCACGTAAAGTCTATATTATGGCTCTTTGAGCAATTATGGGTGTTTACATCGATATGATATGATATATTGTGATGATGCATGATATGATATGCTATGTAGATGAGCTACTCCTATTGCATTGGTTTTGGAAAATGGCTTTTGGAAACTTTTGTTTGCTTTGAGCCTAATTATGGAAAGACTTGAATTATGACTTGGCTTTAGCCCAACTATGCATTATTTTGAACGAAAGGTCAAATCTCCATTTTGAAGGCTTGTATATGTATATGTATTCTCGTGGGATGAGACTTAGCACCGAGAGATTGGAGTCACAGTGGACTATCTCTAAGGGTCCATACTCCTTTCCGTCAAACCATGTGCCACCATGGGTTATCTCCCTTGATGGGATTGACTTGTTATGTATCCCCTGATTTAAGGGTTGAGTAGCGATCTACCTGGCAAGTAGTCCAATTCCAAGTAGTAGCTCACTTGGTCTCTCATGTTGTCAGTTGAGGTTACATCCTTGCTATGATATGTAGGTTTGCACCTCATGCATCACGACATGACATGACATAATGTTATGATATAAATTCCCTTGGCTATGTGCTATGTGATTCATGCTTATCCCAGTTCCGGCAACATCTCCATAGCTTAAGTCCAAAGCCCCGGAATCCCCTAGACTTATGTGTTACTTGTTATGTTTACGCGCTTTCGAACGGATGATGTGTGTGATGATTCCATGACAACTTGATTGAGGACTCTCGGGTTCTCCTTCGCCATGTCACGTCTAAGCCCTACTCTCGGGTCGTGACACTAATTTACAATCTAATTTTAAAAAAACCAATTCAAACTAAAATCCCAAAAATTTTCATTCACTTATTCACACACAAAAATACAAGTTAACTATGGTAATAATATTCTAACTTCATAATACTTCAATTCTAACACAAAAATATCCAATTCATAATCTAATTTCAGAAACTCTGATTCAAAGTAAGCCTAAAATCAAAACTATAGTTTCATTAACTAATTCACAATCAAATATAGTAATTAATTATTTTAATATCATGAATTCAACAAACTAAATGAAATAAACTAACTAACCAACCAACCAACCAAAACATTCTCAATTTAAAAAAAAAAACTAACTAACCTTAACAACGAGAGAAAGAGAGAAGAGAGAGAAGGACAACGACTACTGCTGCCTACTGGAGAGAGGGACGAAAACGGTGACAACAAGATGGATTGTAGTGGCAAAACAACAATGATATGGGGGTGGGAACTGAAGTCGAGGTTGGATGGATTAAAGAGAGAGAAAAGATATAGATAGAGGAAAAAATAGAAAAATGAGTTCAATAATGTGATATTTAGACTGCCCGTCGCTATGTCCATTGCTTCTTCAAAACAAATTGACCAACTTTGAACGAAATTGCGACGGACATATCTATGCAATCCATCGCTGTTTTAAATTTTAAAAAAATTATAATTTTATAAATTAAATAAAAAACATATAATAAAAATTATTAATAAAAGTGATGAGATCTGTTACTTTTATTTAATTTATGATAATAATTTTTTATTTGGGGGCGATGGATGACGTCGCTATATATATCTAAAATTAATTATTAGTTAGATATATTTTTTATGCAAAAATTCTCCCAATAAAACGACGGACATGTAGTCATTGTCTGTCTTTTTTTAAACCAAATTAAAAAAATTAAAAACAACAGATTGTATCTCTTTGTCCGTCACTTTTATGAGCGACGCAGTTCGCTACTTTTTCTTCCATCATTTTTTCACAGTTTTTTAGAAGTGTTATACCAATGATCAACAATTAATTTTGAAGAAAATTAGGCCTTTTAGGTCGAGAGATCATGTTCTTTCTAACTCAAGAATTTCTCATAGGTTATAATATTACAAATTCAAATTAATCCTTTAAATGATAGATGGAATCAAAGAACTTATCTCATGAAAATTATTCAAAATTTGCTTCTTCATTGAACAATTTAAGAATTGAATGATGAATTTGTGTTAATCTTCGTCAATATAATGAAATAATACTTGGGAATTGAATATCAATTCATCTTGTGAAAAAGAATTGGGGGCATTTTTCTCCTCAAAAAGTTGATCTGATCAAATAAGTTGAGTTAAAAAAATCACAATAAAATTCATTTATATACAATGTTTGCTCCGTTGGAGATTGTAATGACCCTCCCAATCATTTTCATTTTACTCAAAAAATTTCAGCATTTAGAGCCATCATATAGTGATCCCAAGTCATTTATGACTTGTTGACACTGACTATTCGGTCGCCTGATCATTCATTTGAGTTTTGTGCAGCTTTTTTGGAGGTACTTATAATTTGAAAAGTTTACTTCATAAAAAAATGTAAGTAAATGATCTTAGAACGGAATTGTGATAGTTCCATTAGCTCTAGAATGACCAAATTAGTCCAGAAGCATGGTTGGCTTTCTATGCTAGTTTACACCATTTAGCATTTTAGCTGTTGAAATTTGACCTAAGGTTGACCTCGGTCAATATTAGCATTTTAGCTGTTGAAATTTGGCCTAAGGTTGACCTCGGTCAATATTAGCATTTTAGCTATTGAAATTTTCCTAAGGTTGACCTCGGTCAATATTCTTAGAAAGTATGCTTAGGTGAGAATTTTGATAGCGCGATTAGCTCTAGAATATCGAGTTTGGTCTAGAACGGTCTTTCATTCGACGCCCAAGGCTTTTGAACTTATTTTGAACCCCTCGATGAAATTTGGTTAAAAATGGAGATTGAATATGGGACCCATTTTCAGTTGTAACAATCTTGTATGAAATTTTAATGGACTATTGAGTACAAAATGTCAAATTTGGTAGGGTAGCGTAGATAGTTTGCGCGCATGGGGTTTCAAACAAATCCCAAACACCCAATTAAAGTAGTTTCAACTCCTTAGTTTCAGTTATTGCAACCAAATCTTGTACAACAAGATTTCTTCTTCGCGTTCACAAAGTCATGGTCGCAATCACAATTGTTGCCCAGACCTCTATGATCATGAGGCTCTTGGACGCATTTACGAAAAGTCCAGTAGCGTGGCCTTCACAATCACGTGGGGCTTGTTGGATCATGATGCTATGGCCCAGTGGTCTCCGCAATCACGGAGAACTGTGGCCTCAACAATGATAGAAGTTTTATTTGGTCTTTTAATTTAAGACCAAACTCGAACCAACCCCAACTCCCAATTTCCTATTTCAATTTTGGAAGATAGAGAGCTCTATTTTAGTAGATTCCTAGTGCGTTTGGCTTATGTGGGTCATGTTGTTGGCATGTGCCGGAAAGCATGCAAGGCATCATTTTGAGGTATTTTTGTGCCCAAAGAGTAGGGATGGAAATGGGGCGAGTGCGGGGCGAGTTGAGCTCAACCCGCAAATTTTTTAAACCGCCACGCCCCACATGATGACTTGTTTCATTTTTAACCCACCCCACATAGACCCGCCTCGCATAAACCCGCGCCGCTTAAATTTTAAAGCTCTTTTATTTTTTAATTGAATTTTTTTCACAAATTCACATTTTAACAACTAATTAACTATTTTTAATTGATATTTTAACAATTATTTCTTAATCATTAATTAAAAGTTTCTAATTAATATTTTAACAACTAACAATTATTAGACATGTCTAGTTTAAGTTTTAGAAAAAAATAAAATTAAAGTCAATGTTTAATATAAAAAGTTTATATCTTTGAATTTTACTAATTACAAAGATTTAATTTCTTTGAATTCCATTTTTGTTTTTTAAACCCGCAATTCGTCCCGCCTCACATTAGTTTTAAAAATAACTACTCTAACCCACCCCGCATCCGCCCCGCCCCACATAACTCTAAACTTACCCTGCCCCCCATAGCTCTAAACTCGCCCCGCCCTACCCCATTGCCATCTCTACCAAAGAGATTGCCTTTTCTTGTTAAAGCTTTAATGGTGGGGTTGAATTGTTGGAGTGATTTCTTCCATTTTGAGCATCAATTTGTGCCATATTTTCGTGTACAAACTTTATAATACATTTAGACCCTTTTTATGGAGTTGATTTTGGAATCCCCATTGTGGTTCCCACAATCTCGTTTTGACCCCATTTTTGGCTTGCTTTCAAAAAAAGCTAATTTAGTGTCAGAACGTTCATATTGACGAGGTGATTGGTATTTTGATAGCGTGGAAGCATTTGGAGTTAATTTTGACGTGGAAAGCTATTGTTAGATGGGCTTGAAGTGTCATGTGTTTGACTTTAAGGTAGGGTATGGTCTCTCTTCTTTTGATTGAGCTTTATAAGTTATTGTGTAGTATAAATTGCTTGTAGCGGAGATTATATGTGGTGAGTTAGGTTCAAGTCCTTGTTTCCTGCTTCTTTCTCCTGGTATGAGTCGTAGGCTAGGTTACCTTTATGAGACTCTTAGTTTGATTAGTGCATCATTGATTATGCCTTAGTGGAGCGTAATTAACCTATTTTAGGGGGCTTGTTCGATGTTTATAGTGGTAGGAGAAATTGTACCTTAGATTTGAGTTAAGTGACCTTTGATTTATTTAGCCATAGTGAGTAGAATTTTTGAGACTCAGTATCCTTTATTAATGTGGAATCTGGTATTGTGGTCTTGGTATGGTGGTTTTCCCATGTTTTGGCTTGTAAATGAATATTTTTCCTAATTCAGGATTAGGTGTTGATTCATTCATACTTTCTCCATAGTTTTTAGGTGGAGATTTGTTGTGCTTTTATCATTGAGATTATGTTCTTAGTTAGTGTTGGAGGTTAGAGATTGTACTATTGAACACTTGCTCTCCATATTATCCCTCTTGATATCCGGTTAGAGTTGAGACTTTCGTTGGGCATTATCATTGCCTTGCTGGTTATATTCGAGTCCTAAGCCTTGATAAGATATTTGTGGTGTTTTTGGGTCATTTCTATGCTCTAGGACCTAGGTATTTATAGTAATACGTGTATGTGATTGTGTGTGGTGGTTGGATGCTAGTGATGGCATATATTGCTTAGGTTCTTTATTTCTTCATGGTTGTAGTCAACTTCAGTGCATGCATTGGTTCTTGATATTATTTTGAGAAAGCTAGGTTGTTACCTAAATTATTTGTACTCATTTTTTTAAATGGGGTCGTACTACCTTTACTACTTGAGATTTGGACTAGAGGCATCTGGGATGCACTTATTATGTGCTTTGGGGCTGAGGCATCTGTGATGCACTCATTATACTTTTGACTCGGTTGAGGAGCCCCCAACCTTTTCTGTATACTGATTTAACTTACTATCTCTAGCCAGAAGGCAGAGTGGATCCTAGAGATCGAGATACACAGATATTAATCATAAGACCTGAATCAAGAGTAGACAAGTATATAGGAGCATTCTCGAGCTCCCCCATTGCAATCCTAGAGAGGCACATGGGTCTTACTTCCTAGATGGGACTGAAAGTAGGTATATATACCTTGATATGAGATAGACGACACTACTGGTTTTCTTGTATAACTTTTATGCATATATGCATTGCCTATCACCGATATATTTATTTGTACCTGTTGGTAGTATAGGATACTGTACGAGTTTACCTATTTGTGAGTGACCTTTTGGGCACATAGGGGCTCAGAGGATATTGTCTTCCTATTTGTGAACTTGCAGCGATATAAAGGGTGGTATTTTGTTTGGCGGTAGTTACTACCCTTGTTCTTGATTATCTTTTTATGTAGGGATTGAGTTTATACGATCCTTTGGACCTTGATGTGATATCTATGTATTTCTAATAGTAGGTTGTTATTTAGTTGTCCGTCCTTCAAAGAGTGTCATTGTGTCTAGGTTCTTGGTTGGACACTAGGTACATTTTCTTGCTTCTTATTTATTTCCTCTGTTCTCCTTTACTTTATATTGTCTCTTATTGCAAATTTTCCCCCTATTACCCTTGTTAGTTACTTATAATATATACTCCTTGTTTGCATGCTCTTTATAGTTGCTTTATCTTTGGAGCTTAGTTGGTCGATGCCTGTTGAGTGTCATTTGTTGGTACTTATACTACACTTTTTCACCCTGTAAATCATAGTATAGGTTTTCATTACTGATTTGGATATCGTGTGGAGCAAATCTTGGATTCTAGAGATTTAGGTGAGCTTTTGGCATTCAGAGTGCCTATCTCCCTCTATTTTAGCTTCGACTAGTCTTTATTTTGCATTCAAAGACAATTATACTACTAATGTATTTGTAATAGCCATCTATTCCTTTACTTTGGTTTAGTAGCTCCACTACCAACTGATATTAGGTCTTGGGGTTATATTTATATGCTGTCTCATATTTTTCTTTCTTCTTCTTTTTCTTTTTCTTTTTCTTCTTCTTCTTCTTCTTATTAATTGCTTTATTTCTTTTGCTCTTGGTAGTCCACTGCCTATTTCTCTAGACTATGGGGTTAGGCTTACCTAGTGGTGGGTTAATGGTAGGTACCATCATGACCTGAGAAATCAGGTCGTGAAAAAGTGGTATTAGAGCTTAGGTTTGTCGGCATCGTTGGTATAAGATCAAGTGCCTAGTAGAGTCCCGTGAATTGGTGCAGAGATGTTTGTATTATATCTTCAGGAGGCAACAAATCATTCTTAGGGAAGATCCATTCTTGACTCTTTATCGTGTGATTTTCCATGATAAATCTCTAATTACTATTTTGAAATTTATTCCTCCTTAGATGGATAACACGAGCTTCTTAGTAGGCATGGGCAGAGCATCAACATCTATGACCACCTTGACTCCTTCGAACCCAGTATTGGAGATTTTAATTCTAGACGGAGATACACCACACTCAAGAGTAGTTTTGGGTGCATCGAGTGGTCCACAAACTAGCGTTGGACTTGTAGGTCCTCAGCAAAGAGTTGCATCAGTTTCTAAGTATGTGGTTGTATTTCTCGAGTGGATTGGATAGACTTTCATTGTGTTCCCTATGGAGCAGGACTCAATGATTTATTGGTCGATTGACTTTGTCGTTCTATATAGAATCATAGTATATAGTGGTAGCTGGGTCTACCTTCCCCCAGGTGGTTAGTTACGTGAAATATCTAGAATAGGCATGTATAGAGACTAACAAAGTTAGAGGTACGAGGCCCCATCACCAGTATAGTAGTGGTAGTATCTCACTTTGGGGTAGGTTTTGTCCTAGTGAGGGACACCCTCACTCTCAACCTACCAGACCTATGATGGGAGTACCTCAAGTTCCAGACTATTTGATGATAGATAGGTTATAGTGCCCACGGTGTATAGAGTTTATGATAGACTTCTCAAGGTATACCTTTTCAACATTCAGGTTATGAAGTTCATGCCATGCCGATTAGGCCTCCTAAGTGGTTTACTCTTAGTGGGAGGTGTTATATATGCCATGAGTCAGGGCATCTATCTAGAAATTGTCCTACAGTCACATATCACAGGCGACAAGCTTGACAATATCAGGTTCATAGGCCCAAGTACAATCAGCTAGTGGTGGTGCTCCGAGTGTTGTAGTTGGTGGTATGAATGTTCATTTTATGGTCAGACATATTCCATCCTATGCTCTTTCAGGATAGACAGAGGACGAGGCTCCAAGTATCGATAACATCAGTGTAAATTTGTTTTCTAGGATCATCTTGCTTGTAATGTGAGGTGTTGGGGTTTTCGTACCCATCGTGGCTTACTTGACGTGTTAGACTTATCTTATTATGTTTGTATGCTTACTTAATTAGTTTTTTACTTGATTATTCTATGTTAGTATTACTTGAAATTGTGTGTATGTGTTTATCCCCCGCAGGAGATTTCTTTTAGTAATGGATCATATTAGATTTGGTGTTGTATTGCAGTAGTGATAGGGTAGTATTTGATAGTTATGTTTAGTTGATTGTACTAGTTGATTTTGTGTTAGCTATTTTGGAGTTTCCTTAGTTTAGTTTTTTTCTCCCCTCACTTTGTTCCCCTCTATAGTGCTTAGCTAATGTGAGGTTGTTACTGAGAGAAGGGTATGTCAGTAGGTATGACCCTTGTAGTCTACTGTAGACCTCGTTCATTGATCCTTTCCCTTACTTAAATCCTATTCTTAGTGCATTGATTGGCGGAGTTAAGGTTTGGTTTTTCGTGATAGTTGGGTTATCTCTTTAGGGTAAATTTGATGGTTAAGTTATCATTTTAGCCGGTTGGATGATATAGTTTCAGATGACTAAGTTTGAATTGGAAAGGTTGGAAATGGAATTATCCCCGTTTATTCCAAGTATGGTGATGTTTCATCTTGAGGTGCCAAGTGAAAGGGTTCTACTGGATTGTTTGTTCATGATGGGTCAGATGGCTAAGTTAGCTTTGTGATTGGTTCTATGAGGTAGTGTTTGGTGGTTGAGTTTGAGTTGGGAAAAAATTGGAAGAAAAGTTGTTCCTGCGCATGTTCTAAGTATGACTAGTTGGATTTTGGAGGCACGATTCCCTAGTATGACTCATTAATGGTGTAGTTGATTCTCGAGTATGGTGGTAGTTTCTTTTGGAGGTGCGGCTAGTAAGTGGAGTGTCGAATTTGGCTGGGGGTCAAAATAATTCGTGGAGTTTGAGAGCCTACTAGCTTAGAAATTCTTGGATTGAAGTGGTTGGGCTTGGTATTCGGCGAAAGAGTAGCTTGTGAGCTTATGGTGTTAATTTTCTGGAGAT
The DNA here is from genome assembly GCA_038996855.1 of Solanum aculeatissimum. Taxonomy (NCBI): domain Eukaryota; kingdom Viridiplantae; phylum Streptophyta; class Magnoliopsida; order Solanales; family Solanaceae; genus Solanum; species Solanum aculeatissimum. The sequence goes on along the minus strand of JBCEWC010011418.1, from coordinate 7,710 downwards.
CTCTTTGATTTTAGGTCATTGTCATGACCCGGACCTAGGGCCTAGCCATGACACGATGAATGTGACACTATAAAGCATCCTATCCAAGTCTTTTGATCATATCATAAGCATATATATGGTAAAGTAAGCAATTCACAAGAGAGTAAGCAAGCGAAACATGTCAATATTAAAGTCATAGTTTCCCTTAGGGAAATTACAACATCTTTAGTCCAAAACTACCTCTACATCATAGGATCTTGGTGGGGACTAGAATATGCTACTAGCTCACTCATGAAATCATAAAGTCTCAACATAAAGATATAACATGAATAAGGCTTGTTCTCCAAGCATTGGAACTCACCCACAATCTTCAAAAGCTCAAATCCAACTCTAGCCATGAAATGACGGAATAGTCTCATTGTCCGTCCTTACATGGTTAGATCATGTAGAGAAAGAAGTATGCGTTAGTACATGGAATTTACTAAGTATGTAGGTATGTCATGCATCAAGGAACATCATAACATAATATCAATATGAAAAATCATAATCAATAGAATAAAGGCATAATATGCATGACCAATGTATGATTAAAATCATGAGTAGAAGCATCATCAAAACCTTTCATAATCCTAGAATATATATGTGAGAATAAGATCATAACCGACAATAAGACTATGTAGACTATTACATGGGATCCCAATGTTGCCTTTACATCGAGCAAAAGAGGAGTCTACTTTTCCAAGGTAGACTCAACCCCACCCTTTAGGCTTATCCCTAGCACGGTGAGTGTCATATGAACATAAAAGATCCCACCTTCTAGGGTTAGCCTAGCACCATGAGTATCACATGAACATAATGCTATATGGATCCAATAGCTAGCCTTATAGGCACATAATTATCAACCTACGGTGGTACGTAGTTATGAGACTGCAAGATTTATTTAAGGACCCTTAGGGATAGTCCCCCTCACACAAGCTCATTTGGTGCTAAGTCTTATCCCACGGAATACATAATCATGTATATACATAGATTTTAATATAATTCATACTTTATCAAAATCATACTTTCATACCTTGTAAAATAGTCATCATAGTTTCATGAAAATATCTTATATCATAGGAATAGTCCATCTACATAATTTTTCATATAGTGTGGTATACTCCCCATCTTAACATCATTTCATCAACGTTAGGGTCTTAAGTCACCCTCATCATCATATCATCAATTTTGTCATCGTCATCATTAAAACATACTTTCCATGCTTTAAAATCACAGTTCATAAATATCATAACTTTATCATAGGAATCTAGGGCCACATGTGGGTTCAAGATCAATTGATCTAAAATCGTCAATTAGATGAAAATCATGTAGGAATCATGCAATTGAAATAAATTTGGATCATTAGTATATCAACTCAACAAGCTCTAGTTATAATATACTTGAAATCACATTCATTCACTTAGAAATCATGTAATTCTTCATAATTCATGCATAAATAGGTATAATTATCATGTAGTAATCGTAATCCAATCATTTGGAATGCCATCATAAAAATTCATAGAAATCCATGCTCAAACTGTGAGAAAAGGGAAGAATTGAGTTAGGCTTCACAGATGAATCTAATCAATGAATGAAACCCTACATACCTAAAGTGAGAAATCCTAAATTTGAAGAAGAAAATTCTAGAAATTCCTTAGCCAAACCTTCAAACCTTGGCTTCAGTGGCAAAAATCCTTAGAGAGAATTTTTGAGAACTTTGGAGAGGGTTATGAGAGTGAATGAGATAGAATGAATTAGGAATATATTTGTTTAGGAATTAGGTTGGTTAAGTTAGTTAGAAGGGTCAAAATGACGTATTTTAGGAGTTCAACGAATTAAAAATGACCAAAATGTCCTTCATTAAAAAGTTATCGGAGCCATTTACGAGACCCCGTTCATTGCCCATAATCTAACCCACGGTTCGTGCTTTGGTTTGTACAAGGAAAGGTTCTAAAAATTGAGCTACTGGAATTTGCATCTTGAAACCACAAAACCTCATGTATAGTCCATAGTTCCATTTACAGATTATAAAACCCTTTCATAAAATACTTTCAGACTTAAAATTATTTTCTTCTCTCAGGGTCCCATCCATGACTTGATCCATGAGCTGTATAACAGAGTACGACCCATCCTATGTGAATTTCAGTGACCAAAACTTTTCCAACATTTTGTACATCAAACCACGAAGGCTATCTATGACCCCTGGTTCAATCTATGAGTCATAGATTGGCTCGTGAAACTTGATCAGCTCAAAATTTTCTATAACTTTTCATTTTCCAAGCTTTTCAACATGTAGGGTGTTACAGTCATCTAAGTTGGACTCAATGCAACCTCATCACTAATAGAATGATTGCCTTCGGGGAAGGATAGTAAGTTTTAAGAAGAGTCATCTCAACTCGAAGTTGTTGGTTTTGAAGTCTATGCATGAATTTGAATTTTTTTGGTTTAGGCGGGTTCCTTGTTGTTGTTCTCCGATAATCACATAGCCGGTCTGATTCTTTCAAAGCTGGAATTGTGGAGTTTGGTAGACAAGATTCAAACATCTTTGAAAGTATTCACAATGAGTAAGGATTGACATGATGCCTCTAATAGATGAGGATGGTAGACTTTCAAACTTGAGTAGGTAATTCAAATGGTAAGGCTGCTTGGTTCTTTTTATGTTTTTGCACTTTTGAATTCAGTGATTTTGGTGTGGTTTTGGTTCTCTAAGGTGATTCTAGTAATTTCAAATATTTCTATCTCAGTTGAGTAGGAGATGGTGATAAAGACAAGTTTGGAAGAGTTTTGGAGTTCCTAAAGCAAGTTTAAGATATTCTTTTAGGCTATAGTTGTATCCTGGCGTTGTTCACTTTGAAAGGGTGCCTATGGGTCTGGCAGAGCATGTGGGCCCAATATCCTCGTCGTTTTATGCCTAACGACTGCGACTACCCTTGACTTTTGAGGACAAACATCTTTTTAGTAGTGAATATTGTAATGACCCTCCTGATCATTTTAATCTTACTAAAAACAATTTAGCATTTAAAACCTTCTAGTAGAGATCCTAAGTCATTTATGATTTCTTGGCACTGATAGTTCGTCGCTTGGTCATTCGTTTGAGTGTTATACAACTTTTCGTGTTTGGAGGTCCTTATAACTTGAAAAAGTGACTTCGATAAAAAATACAGGTAAACGATCTCATAATAGAATTCTGACAATTCCTTCAGCTCTGAAATAGCCAAATTAGTGTAGAAGCATAGTCAACTTGAGTACCGAGGTTTTTGGTGTGAGTTTAGACCATTTAGCATTTTGGTTGTTAACATTTAGCCCAAAGTTGACCACGGTCACATTTTTGGAAATCATGCTCGAATGAGAATTTTGACAACACGATTAGCTATGAAATATTGAGTTTGATCTAGAATGACTTTTTATTCGACTCTCGAGGTTTTCAGACTCATTTTGAACCCCTCGATAGAATTTGGTTAAAATGACGACCGAGTATGGGATCCACTTTTAGTCATAGCAACCTTATATGAAAATTTTGATTATGCCATTGAGTCCAAAATATCAAATTTGGTCGGGTAGCATAGTCCATTTGTGCGCATGGGGTTCCAAACAAATCTCGGACACCTCGTTGAAGTATTTTCAATTCCTTAGTTTCAACTGTTGCAACCTAATATAGTGCAACCAGATTTTTTTTTCGTGTTCATGAGCTCATGATCATGATTGCGAAAGTTTGTTGTCCAGACCTCCATAATCATGAGGATCATGGCCATGATCGCGAGGGCTTGTTTCCCAGACCTCCGCGATCATGAGACTCATGGCCACGTTCGCAAAGAGTCCAGCAGTGTGGACTTTACAATCGTGTAGGGATTGTCATGATCGTGATGCTATAAATCAGTGGTCTCCGCGATCATAGAGCACTGTGGCTGCATTCTCGATGAAGGTTTTGTCTGGTCTTTTAATTTAAGACCAGACGCGAACTAGCCCTGACTCCCAATTTTCTTTTTTGATTTTAGGAGCTAGGGAGCTCCACTTTGGGTGATTCCTAGTGTGTTCGGTCCGTATGGGTCGTGGCTATATGTTGGCTTGTGCGGGAAAGCATGCAACACATCGTTTTGAGGTATTTTCATATCCAAAGGGGTTTCCTTTGTCTTGAAAAGTTTTAATGGTGGGTTTGAATTGTTGGATTGATTTCTTCCATTTCGAGCATTGATTTTGTGCCCCATTTTAGGGGAAAAACTTAATAATGCATTTAGACTCTTTTTATGGAGTTAATTTTGGGATTTCTATTGCGGGTCCCACAATCTTATTTTGACTCAATTTCAAGTTTGCCTTCAAAAAATATGAATTTAGTGTCAAAATATTCATTTTGATGAGATAATCAATATTTTGATAGCATGAAAGCATTTGATGATGATTTTGATGTGGAAAGCTATTGTGAAGTGGGATTGGAGTGTGCGTGTTCGGCTTCAAGGTAGGCTAGAGTCTCCCTTCTTTTGATTGAGCTTTATAAGGTATTATGTAGTACAAATTACTTGTAGTTGAGATTATATGTAGCGAGTTAGGTTCAAGTCCTTGTTTCCTTCTTCTTTATCATGGTATAAAACTTAGGATAGGTTTTCTTTATAAGACTCTTAGTTTGATGAATGCATTATTGATTATGCCTTAATCTAGCGTTGTTAACCTATTTTAGGGGGCTTGTTCGATGTTTATAGTGGTAGGCAAAATTGTACTTTAGATTTGAGTAGAGTGACCCTTAAGTTATTTAGCCATGGTGTGCAGGAATTTTGGAGACTCGGTATCCATTATTATCGTGGAATCAATGTTTGGGTTTTGCTACGGTGGTTTTCCCATGTTTCGGTTTGTAAGTAAATATTTTTCCTAATTTAGGATTAGGTGTTGATTCATTCATATTTTCTCCATAGCCGTTGGGTGGAGATTTGTTGTATTTGTATCATTGGGATTATATTCTTAGTTGGTGTTAGAGGTTAGAGATTGCACTATTAAACACTTAAGCTCCATATTATCCCTCTTGATATCCAGTTATAGATGAGATTTGCGTTGGTCATTATTGTTGTCGTGCGGGTTATATTTGAGTCTTAGGCCTTGATCAGAGATTTATGGTGGTTTTTGGTCATTTCTATGCTCTAGAACCTTGGTATTTATATTAATACTTGTATGTGATGATTATATGTGGTGGATTGACACTGGTGTTGACATGCATTGCATTAGTTCTTTGTTTGTTCATGGTTGTAGTCGACCCCAACACATGCATTGATTCTTGGCATTATTTTGAGAAAGTTGGTTGTTACCCAAATTGTTTACACTGATTTTTCTAAACGGATGTCGTACTACCTTTACTACTTGAGATTTGGACGGGAGCATCTGGGATGTGCTCATTATATGTTTTGGAGCTGAGGCATTTGGGATGCGCCTATTATATTTTTGACTCGATTGAGGAGCCCTCAACAATTTCTATATACTAATTTGACTTATTCTCTCCAGACACACGACGGAGCATTCCCGAGCTTCTCATGGTGTTCACTGAGAGGCGTATAGGTCCTACTTCCTGGCCAGGACTAAAAGTGGGTGTATATACCTTGGTGTGACACTACTTCTTGAATAACTTTCATGTATATATCCATTGCCTATCACCAATATATTTATTTGTACCAGTCGGTAGTATGGGTTGTCGTATGGGTTAAACTATTTGTGAGTGAACCTTTTGGGCATATAGAGGCTCGGAGGGTATTGCCTTTTTATTTGCAAACTTGTGGCAGTATAAAAGGTGATCTTTTGTTTGGAGGTAGTTAATGCCCTTGTTCTTGATTATCTAACCTTTTTATGCAGGGATTGAGTTGATACGGTCCTTTAGATCTTTATGTGATATTTGTGTGTTTCTGATAGTATGTTGTTATTTACTTGTCCCTCCTTCATAGGGTGTCATCGTGTCTAAGTTCTATGTTGGCCACCAGGTAAATTTTCTTGCTTCTTGTTTGCTTCCTCTGTTCTCGCTTACTTTATATTGTCTCTTATTGCAAGTTTTCCCCCTATTATCCTTGTTATTTACTTGTAATATATACTCCTTGCTTGTATGCTCTTTATAATTGATTTATCTTTGGAGCTCAGTCGACTGATGTTTGTTGAGCGCCACTTGTTTGTACTTATACTACACTTCTACACCCTATAGATCACAGTACGAGTTTTCGTTGTTGATTTGGATACATGTGGAGCAACTCTTGGGTTCTGGAGACTTGGGTGAGTTTTTGTCATTTAAAGCTGTCTATCTCCCTCTATTTCAGCTTGGACTAGTCTTTGTTTTGCGTTTGAAGATGGTTATACTACTAATATGTTTATAACAACCTTGTATTTCTTTACTTTGATTTAGTAGCTCGACTACCGACTGATATCAAACTTGGGGGTATATTGATGTATTGTTCCCCTTCTTCTTCTTCTTCTTTTTATTCTTCTTCTTCTTCTCCTCCTCCTCCTCCTCCTCTTTCTTTTCTTTGGCTTGTGGCAGTCCACTGCCTATGGCTCTAGACTACGGGTTTAGGCTTACCTACTGGTGGGTTGATGGTAAGTTCCATCATGACCTGAGGAATCAGATTGTGACAAAGATATTATTACACATATGCGGTCGCATCTCAGGAGTTTCAATTGCATCTCCATCATATACGCTTTTAATTGCACTGAAAATTTGCTCAAAATCGCATGCGGTGTCACGCCTCGATAAAATGATCATAATTCTTTACTTAAAGTTTAGATTGATCTGATCATTATATGATTGGATAACAATTTGAAAAATATACAACTTTCATGTCTAGGAATTTTTTAGGTTCACTATCGATCAAGAATTATATGTGCTTAAATAAAGGCATTGTGCAATGTGCAAACTTGATTGTAACTTTTGATTTACTTACACGTTTCGACTTGCATTGATCTTACAAAAATTTAAACACTCTTAATTAATTTCAAATAACTATATATGGTACTCCCTCCGTCTAACTTTACTTGATCCCTGTTGACTTGGCACAAGGATCAAAGAACAGTAAATGATAGAGATAATTCTACCAAATTATCCCTATTTAATATAAGTCATCTAATTAATTAGGATGAGTTAAATTTAACTAAAAAATTTGTGCCAACCATAAAAACTCCTTGAAATTTTTACAACCATAGTGCACAAGACATCTACTAGTATTCCTTCAAAACTGTTGTTACATTTTCCCCTGGAAAAAAATTATGGAGCCAAAAGTTTTCTTTTTAAAATTTCTAAAGGAATAAAAGTATTTATCATAACTTTGAAAACAATTATGGAGCCAAAAATTGATACAAACATGTATTATAATTTTTAAAAATTTTAAATTTCCCTCTAAAATAATTCTATTAAATATGTTTTAACTCTATTAAGAAAATACACAACATAGGTATGACTACAAGACAAATTCACCAACTTTTATCGCATTAAACAGATCTAAACGTACCCGTCAATAATGCTAACGAATATGATATTACGCAACATGAAGTGCCCGATCTCAATATTGCTGTAAATATAATTTCAACAGATCAAAGTGTTGTACCGGATCTCAATATTTTAATGAATTAATCTTTATTTGATTTGAATACTGAACCAACTGAAGAAGATGATACACCATTTGAAGGAGAAACACAAGCAATACATGAAGAATCAAATCTAAATAATGGTATGAC
>JBCEWC010011417.1:0-16719 GCA_038996855.1 Solanum aculeatissimum | reverse complement strand
TCGTATCACTTGTCCCCTTGTCATGTTGCTTGGTTATACTATATTGTCATATGCATTGCATGCCCGCATACTTAGTGTATATTATGTGCTAACCCATATTCCTTGTCTACATGTTCTAACCATTTAAGGATCGGAGACGACTTCTATCTTCCACTGGATGACGTGTGATCATCTTGAAGCCTATTGCTTGTGGTGAGCGCTTTTGTTCAAGGGCAATGACCACTTTCTATCTAGCTAGTATTGTTTTTAATTTTCTTTACTTATGTATTGAGGGTGAGCCTCAAACTATGTCGAGGCACCGCTTTATCTTATGTAGAGGCTTGTTTGACAAACTAAACTCTTATACGTTGGATTGTAATTGTTGAATATTATGACTTTTGAGATATTATGATTTATGAGCTTTGGTTATGGACATGGTATCGATTATGTTCATGACTTGATGTTGGGATTGTGTGTTGATTATGTGCTTATGTGGAAAGTCCCCTAACCCAAAATGCCCCCATAGCTTGAGTCCTACTTACCCACGCCTTAGAGATAACTGTTTTGTGCTATGTGATTAATGTTTATTCCATTCTCGACAACATCCCCATAGCTTGAGTTTAATATTCTCTTAGACTTATGTGTTATGTGTTTACTTCCGCGCTTTCGAACCGATGATGTGTGTGATGATGCTATGATGGCTTGATCGAGGACTTTTGGGTTCTCTTTTGCCATGTCACATCTAGGCCCCTATCCGGGTCGTGACACAATGCCTCTAGTCTAGAATAGGTTTGGGGTCAAGATACGTGCCAGGCTCACCTTCAAAGTAAAGAGAATGAAATCATAATCATAATAGGGAGATAGAAGTTGGCTCGTCCTTGAATGATCGGACTCACCACAAACAACTCTTTGTCAAAAAACTAGCTGTCAATAGGTAGAAGATGATAGTCTCTGGTCCCTACATGGTTAGATCATGTAGGCAAAAGAGTATGTGTTAATACGTTTGAATGTACTAAGTATGCGGGCATGCAAAATGTTCATGAACATGTAATCCTGCAAATCAATGTTAGATAACAAGGCATATATATATAGAAGAAGTATATAAGAAAGACGATAGTATCAATATGCCAAGAAATCCATGATGCATGGAATGCTATAATACTTAACATATCAGGGATGAAACCGTAATTGATATATTAGATCATGCGAGCTATTACATTGAATCCCCAATGCTCACCCTACACCGAAGAAAAAGGGTAGGCCACTTGCCAAAGGTAGCCCCCATCCCTCAAAGAGGGGAATAAACCATCCCTAAAAAAGAGAATAACCATCCCTCAAAGAGAGGAATAATCATCCCTTGAAGAGGGGAATAACATATACCTATGTTTGACACATAGTTCAAAGAAAAGGAGTGGGACCCTTGGGGATAGCCCACTTACTACTCCAATCCCATTCAGTGCTAAGTCTTCATCCCACGGGAATACACATACATATACATGCTAGAAAATGGAACATAAGTCTTTTCAAATCTTAACCATGTACATTAGGCTTAAAGGCTAAATCATTTTTCATAATCATGCATACTCGGGCTAAAAAGCCAAATCATACTTCCTGTCATAATCCATGCATAGTAATAGCTCATTAAAACTCACGCATGTTGGTGTAAACACCCATATTTGCTCAAAGAGCCATATCATAGACATTTATGTGATCATATTCTTGTCATAACCATATTTGTTCAAAATCATAGTCATAGCTCAGGTTGGGCTTAACCCACATCAAATACTTCATAGAAGTCAATGCTCATGTATGAAAATTCCATGAATGATGATGGGAAGGGCATGGACAATTAGAATTCACAATTTAAAACTCACAATAGGAAGAATTCATATGAAATTCATTGCTAAATCAAAAATTAAAACTCAGTAGACATCACCCATGCATAAATTTAAAGTTTAAAGGGACATGTATAATTGAACCTTCAAAAGCTTAATGTAATTCATAATAATTGAACTTAAATCACTATAAAATCATCAAATAAGTACAGTCCATACTTCAATCTAATTAAATCCACAATAATATTGAAAACCCATAATTAAAGTAAGCTTGAATTCAATAAATCAAGTGAAGAAAACATTTGCGGCTTCATGGTTGAAAGGATCTATGAATAAATTCTCACATACCTTTGATGTCCAAGAAGAATGGAGAATAATTTGATTGAAGAATAAAGCCTTCCCTTAATCCCCAAGCTAAGCCTTCACTAGATCACTTGAGAGGAGTTCTTAGGAGAGAGTTTGAATAAATTCTAAATGTGGGATTGAGTTTGAAAGAGAATTGAAGAGTATAGGTCTTTTGAGAGGGTTAGGATAGGTTAGAAAGTCACAAATGACCCTTAGGATTAGTCAAAATTACAAGAATACATTAATGAAATGAAAATAAAAACTTTTCCAGGGGTCTCGTGAAGTGGTCTCACAGACCGTGAAGAGGCTCACAGACCGTGTACTGGTCCATAGAGTTAGCCTTAGAAAAAATCCCACTGAAGAAGGTTCGAGATGATAAATCCGTACTTTGAAAATTTTCATGCCGACACCCTTACGGGCCACTTCACGAATCGTGTGGTGACACACAACCCGTGTAGTGGTCCGTGTGACTTCCATTGGCCAAAAATCTAACATGGTTGGCTCTTTCTAGAAGCCTCATGATCCATCAAGTGTGAAACGGACCGTAGAGGCTTCCATCTAGTTGACACGAGTTCCAGAACATTAACCTTATACTTAGAATTATTCCTTAGGATGAGCCCTTCATGAAATACTTCACCAAGACCCGTGTTGAGGACCATGAGACCCCCACACGGACGTACAAGGCTTCACGACCCGTATGGGATCCCCTTGAGGCATGCCTTAGCCAAAAACTCAACAAAATCCCTTCACAGATGACCTTTAACCAAATGGGCATAACTTCCTCATCCGAACTCAAAATCAAGTGAAGCTGGATGCATTGGAAAGCTAACTCAAAGGGATTCAATTTTAAAGGTCATAGACCATCCAGTTCTTTTTTTTTCTAAGAGATATGAGCATATAAAGTTGAACCTTCCAACGGTTCTTAAGAAAAGCTTAACCAATGCAATCCTCTTGAACATGGCTACATAAGGGAGACTCATGATGGCCATTAACCACCCCAAATGAGTTCAAAATTAGTGCATACCATATCGTCAAGGTTTTTCAAAGTCCGAGTCCTTACATCATCTCCCCCTTGGGAACATTCGTCCTCAAATGGGCTAGAACAAGGCTTGAAAAACTTGACTTAATCAAGAAACATACAACATAAGGTACCTTACAAAGCTCGTTGTTTGAAAATCATCAAATCATCAAAACTCATGCTAAAACATCTTTTAAATCATTTTCGTGCACATGTATGCATGTTATGTCATGAAACTCAAGAGTTTAAAAATTAGGACCACATAAAATAGAAAGAACCTAGTACCTTAGGCTTGAGTAGATTGGAAGTGATAGGGATATTTGTCCATCATGTACGACTCTGCTTCCAATGTAGCACTCTCCACATGTTTATTTCTCCAAAGTACTTTAACCGAAGCCACATCCTTGTTACGAAGCCGCTTTTTTTGTCTATCTAAAATTTCAATCGGTACTTCTTCATAAGACAAGTTCCCCTCAACCTCAACACCTTCCAAAGGTACAATTGAACTAGGATCACCAACCAACTTCCTCAACATAGACACATAGAACACTGGGTGGATAGAACTCATGTACAAAGGCAAATCTAATCTATAAGTCACATTACCAATTCACTCAATAATCTCATATGGGCCGACATACCGGGGACTTAGCTTGCCCTTCTTACCAAAATGCATTATACCCTTCATGGGTGAAACCTTCACATACACCCAATCACCAAGACAAAACTCAAGATCCCTCTTTCTAACATTCAAATATGAATTTTGGCGACCTTGAGCCGTTCTCAACCTTTCTCTAATCAACTTCACTTTCTCCATAGCTTCAATCACAAAATCCAGGCCTATTAAATCCATCTCACCCAACTTAAACTATCCCATCGGGGATCTATATCTTCTCCCATATAAAGCTTCAAATAGCGCCATACCAATGCTAACATGAAAACTATTGTTGTAGGAAAACTCGATAAGCGGTAGATGGTCATCCTAATTTCCCTTGAATTCCAGTACACAAGCCCTCAACATGTCCTCCAAAGTTTGAATTATCCTCTCGACTTGTACATCAGTTTGAGGATGAAAAGTGGTACTCAACTTCACCTTATTGCAAAACCCTCTTTGAAATGATTTTCAAAAGTGAGAGGCAAATTGGGTACCACGATCTAATATGATAGACATAGAAACACCATGCAATCTAACCAACTCTCGAATATACAACCTTGCATAATCCTTGGCATTGAAAGTAGTCTTGACGGGTAGGAAATGAGCCAACTTGGCTATCCGATCGACAACAACTCAAATAGAATCAAATTGCTTTTGGGTACAGGGCAAAACAACCACAAAGTCCGTATTCACATCTTCCCACTTCCAAGTAGGAATCTCAATATCTTGAGCCAAACTACCGGGCCTTTGATGTTCCACTTTCACTTGTTGACAATCAGGGCATTCAAACATAAACTTGGCTATGTCATTCTTCATACCATGCCACCAATACATTTCCCTCAAATTCCAATACATTTTGATGGATCTCAGATGTATAGAATAATAAGAATTATGATCTTCACTCATTATCACTCCTTTAAGACCATCAATATCCGGAATGCATATCTAATCTTGATACCGAAGCACACCATCTCTCCCTTGGGAGAAAACATCTATCTCCTTTTTGGCAACCAACTTCGTCAACTCAACCAAAGAGGGATCTAAATCTTTCTTTGCATTGACATCAACAATCACAGAAGACTCAACCCCATTTTGAATATGAATGCCACCATCATTGGACTCAACCAAACTAATACCCAACCTGGATAAAAAATGAAATCCTTGACTAACTCTTTCTTTCCTTCATCAAAATGGGCCATACTTCCCATAGATAACCTACTGAGAGCATCAACCACCATATTAGCCTTACCGGGATAATATAAAACACTCATATGTAGTCCTTAAGTAGCTCCAACCACCTTCTTTGCTTCAAGTTAAGATCTCTTTAGGTGAAAATATATTGCAAACTCTTATGATCGGTGAAGACATCAACATGAACCCATACAAATAATGTCTCCAAATCTTCAAAGCAAATACCACAACCACTAACTCAAGATCATGGGTCAGGTAATTTCGTTCATGCACTTTCCATGTTGCATAGAACACAATCCAACTCAATCTGAGAAGCATCACAACACACCATAAGCCATCCGATAGAGTCAAAATAGTAGCTGATGTGAGTCGATCCTTCAAAGTTTGAAAACTCTTCTCACACTCATCCGACTATACAAACTTGGCCTTCTTTTGAGTCAACTTAGTAAATGGAGATGCGATAGATGAAAATCCCTAAACAAACCTTTGATAATAACCAACCAACCCAAGAAAACTTTGAATATCAGAAGGATTCAATGATCTAGGATAATTCTTCACGGCCTCAGTCTTCTTTGGGTCAACTTTAATACCATCACCAAATACCACATGACCAAGGAAAACTACTTCACCCAACCAAAACTCATATATACTTACATTGGCAAACAATTGCTTCTTTCTCAGGAACCAACCTCAAGTGATCCATATCATCAATGAAGACAATCCCGAAACTATCAAGAAAAGGTTTGAACACCTGATTCATAAGGTCCATAAATACGGCTGGAGCATTAGTCAAACCAAATGACATCACCACAAATTTAAAATGACCATACCTAGTCTGTAAAGTAGTTTTGAGAATATCACACTCCTAAACCTTTAATTGATGGGTAACCAGAGCGGAGGTCAATCTTGGAGAAATCAGTAGCTCCTTGCAACTGGTCAAACAAATCATCGATCCTTGGAAACATATATTTATTCTTGATTGTCACTTCATTCAACTGTCGATAATCAATACACATCCGAAGTGACCCATCCTTCTTCCTTATAAATAACATAGGAGCACCTAAAGGCAAAATACTTGGCCTGATAAAACCCTTCTCTAACAGATCTTTCAACTGTTTATTTAACTCCTTCAATTTTAGCCGGGGCCATATGATAAGGAGGAATGGAAATAGGTTGAGTATTTGGAAGGAGATCTATGCCAAAATCCACTTCCCTTTTGGGAGAAATACTAGACAAATCTTTGGGAAAAACATTCAAAAACTCATTAACCATTAGAACAGACTCAAGAGTAGGTAACTCAGATTACACATCTCTGGCCCTCACAATATGATAGATACACCCCTTAGAAATCATCTTTTGGGCCTTGAGATAGGAAATAAATCGATCTTTAACAATAGAGTTACTACCCCCCCATTCCAAAAAAGGCTCATTCAAAAACTAAAACTTAACCTTTTAGGTCCTACAATCAATAGAGACATATGAAGCATGCAACCAATTCATCCCTAGAATAATATCAGAATCAAACATCTGAAGCTCTACAAGATCACCATGAAAGAATTTATGCAAAACTGAAATAGGATAACCCTAATAGACTTTACGGGAAATAATAGATTAACCCACAAGAGTATAAATCGAGTAGGGTTCCCTTAAAATTTCAGGACTCAAACCAAACTTTACAGCCAACAGGGAAGTCACAAAAGATAAATTTGCATCTGGATCAAGCAAAACATAAACATCAAAATAAAAAACTTTCAACATACTAGTCATCACGTCCGGAGTCTCCTCTACTTCCTGACGAGCATGCAAAACATAGAACATGTTATTCGTAGGGGCACCACCTTGAAGAACTTTTGGTTGGACTTGATAACCCTGAGCCATTTGACGCCTTCTTGGGTTCTTAGGATAATCAATGACTTTGTGGGCCAAATCACAACACCCAAAGCAAGCACCTAAAAAAAAAAAAAAGCCTTTCACACACACCTGAGTGATTTCTCCCACACTTGTCACACCAAGAATGTACTGGCCCACCTCTCATCTTTGCATTAGGAGGAGGCACTCTAGCATTGGAATCCTTTGCATAAGAACCTTGACCTTGTTGGAAGCGACCATAACCACCACCCTTAGAGTTGGAGAACCCACCATCATAATGGGCCCTCTTAGCATCATTCACCTTTCTTTCTTTGAGATTCTCTCCTTTAATTTTTTAGCATAAGTCATGAGCCTGGAGATGTCTATATCTCGAATAAGCATAGCCGTCTGACACTCTTTCACAACCAAATTAGAGATCCCAGAAATAAACTTGTACATTCTTACACGGGGGTTAGTCACTAGCATAGGAGCATACTTTGAGAGGTTGAACTTGAGGGAATAGTCCCTCACATTCATGTCACCTTGTCTGAGATTGATAAACTCTGTCATCTTGGCTTCTCTTAGTTCAAGAGGGAAGAAATGATCCAGAAAAGCATATTTGAACTCTTCCCAACCAACTTAAGTATCGACAACCCTCTCTATCAACCATTGAGTATACCACACCTGAGCCACATCCTTCAACTGATAAGCAACTAACTTGGATTTCTTCTCAAAATTCACTCCCATAATAGTTAACACTTTAGTGAGTTCATTAATAAATCCCTATGCATCCTCATCTTCCTTTGAACCGTAGAACTCTGGAGGATTCATTCGGGTAAAATCTCTCACCCTAGCAGCCGGAGTTTGGACTTAAGGAGGAGGGTTGGCCTGCCTCACTTGATTGGTTATAGCTTGAGATAGCATAGCAAGAGTAACACAGAGCTCGTTAGGAGTAACCGGCTCCCCCATAGGATCTTGAGGGATTAGGTCCTCATTAACTGGGGCCTGCCTAGGTAAAGGAGCTCTTCGTGGAGGAATTTTCTAAAATAGTACCAATGACAGTATCAACGTCAATAAATCTAAATATATGGCAGATAACCCAACACAAGAAATGAAGAAGTAAGATAATTCCTAAAACGTCACCATCGCCTCCCACTTATAGGTATGGTGCACTTCACATCCATGAATAGGACTCTACTCGATACGGAATATTGGACTCCAATGATCATTTATAAACCTAGTGCTCTGATACCATATTTGTCATGACCCATGAGTAGGGCCTAGGAGTGACATGATGAATGGGAACTTGAAAAGTCCCTAAACAAGCCTCATAGCACACATTCACACATCATCAATTCAAAAGCACATAAATATACATTTAAGCACATAGGTCTACGGGGCGGGTAAGTATGACTCACACTATGGGGATATCATAGGGACAGGGATATACATGGATTTACATAGCACATAGCACATAAAACTAGGGACGAGTAAGGAAGACTCAAGCTATGGGGATATCATGGGACTTAGTACTTTCCATATCATCTCATAACACATAATCATATCATCCATGCATAATACATAACCATAACATCTCAAAGATACACATAGTATAATTCATACGATAGACTACAAGATGTCTAATAATTTCTCTAGTCTAGATAGGTCAGGGGCTAAGAAACGTCCCGAGCTCACCCTCAAAGTAAAGAAAATTAGATCATAATCATAATAGGAAGATAAAAGTTGGCTCGTCCTTGAATGATGGGACTCACCATAAGCAACTCTTTGTCGAACAAGCTAGCCGTCAATAGGTGGAAGATGATAGTCTTCGGTCCCTACATGGTTAGATCATGTAGACAAAAGAGTATGTGTTAGTACATTTGAATGTACTAAATATGTGGGCATGTAAAATATTCATGAACATGTAATCCTGCACATCAATGTTAGATGACAAGGCACGTATATATATAGAAGAAGTATATAAGAAAGAAAATAGTATCAATATGCCATAAAATCTATGATGCATGAGCTCTAATACTTAACATATCTGGGATGGGACTGTAACCGACATATAAGACCATGCGAGCTATTACATGGAATCCTCGATGTTCACCCTACACTGAAGCAAAAGGGTAGGACACTTGCCAAAGGTAGCCCCCATCCCTTAAAAGGGGGAATAAATCATCTCTAAAAAGGGGAATAACCATCCCTCAAAGAGAGTAATAACCATCGCTCAAAGCGGGGAATAACATATACCTATGTTTGGCACATAGTTCAAGGGTAAGGAGTGGGACCCTTGGGGATAGCCCACTAACTACTCCAATCCCATTCAGTGCTAATTCTTTATCCCACGGGAATACATATACATATACATGATAGAAAATGGAACATAAGTCTTTTCAAATCATAACCATGTATATTAGGTTTAACGACCAAATCATTTTTCATAGTCATGCATACTCGGGCTAAAAATCCAAATCATACTTTCATGTATTAATCCTTGCATAGTAATAGCTCATCAAAACTCATACATGTTGGTGTAAACACCCATATTTTTCATGCCTCGAGAGGGTACCCTAGGCGTGACCAACACTCAGAAACCATTTCTGGTTCCCAAGTGAACCACTCGACTCAAATCACTAATTCAATTAGCAAAAGACTTAATATAAAAAGAAAGTACTCAAGTGGGCATTTAAATCATCATATAAAATAATTATAAGGATGCCCTCTTAATAAAATGACTCAACATTTTCGATTCAAATAAATAATAATAGTTTTTTTTTCAATACTAACTCTAAAAGTAAAACAGGCTCTACTTTAATCCATCTGACTCAGTTTATAAAACCTCTATCAACTCATAAGAAGGTGCCAAGACACTAAAAAAACTAAACTGAAATAAAAAGGTTCCTCTGAAGGTAAGGAGGTCTCACCACTGTCTAGGACTGAATAGATCTTTAACGAAGTACTTGTTGAGGATTTCTAGAATCTGTACCTACATCATTTTATGATGCAGCGCCGAGTGGCATCAGTACGTGGAAGTTATGGTATGTAATATGGTTGAGTAGAATAAAACTCAAAGGAAAACTCAATGACAAGAGTAAAGCATAACTCAACTCAATATGATATGCAAGTTTTTTAAATAATAATAATAATATAAAATAATACTTTTCGAATCAAATCAATCATATGCAATTGCATTAAATCAAATTCAATTTTATCATTAGGGAGTTTCTTTGTTCGACAACCATCACCATATGAGCAAGCGATGATACAACTGCTTTGCACTGTAGTTAACGCAGCCACCCAATACCTTGCCAGAGTAAGGGGCGATTCAAATTATCAGATCAACAAATTAAGTCCTCTCTTAAGAGAGGCTAGGCCTCAATCCTACGCTGGCTACATAGTTTATGAGGTTTGATTTTTTTAACTCTTACTCAAATCGGTGCTCATACGTCTCCCAAAACACGTGCTCATATCTATCAAGAAGTCGAATTATCTCATCAAGTCTCAATAGACCTTTTCCTCAATTCAATTTTATCGCAATTCATCAATACTTTCAATTACAAATCATATATTTTTTCATAAAATAAATATGCTTCAAAAGTCATACATATCTTATCAAAACTCTCTTCTCAAAACTCATTTCATCAATGCCTACAAATCATCTTTTCTCAAAAACATTCATAACCTTGATTTAGAACAAATACTTTATTTAATGCATAAAAATCATGAATCTCAATATCAAATAATGCATGGGAGAAATCATGATCATTAACTCAACTAGGGTTCATGAAAAAGTAGCCACGAACAATAATTCAAATAATAATATAATAATAACTTTAATTCATAATTATATAGAACTCAATAGAAGAAGAATTGACTCAATTAGAATTCGAAAACTAGGTTTTTTTTACCCAATTCAATATTTATTAAAAATTGAAAATTAGACGTTGGGAGCGTGGATGAACTCAATCCAATGCTATGATAGCTTTACATACCCGGAAGAAAGAAATATCTTGAAGAAACTCTTAGGTTGTACTTGCATATGAAAAATCCTGGCCTCTACTTTGGGAGAACTTTAAATATATAAATTCAATATTTTTCAGGGATTTATTGGTTAATGGGAAGTTATTAGGTTATATAATAGTCTTAGAAAAGTTAATTAAGGGTAAAAGGTCAAAAATATCCTTTTGGGAAACTTAAATAATTATCAAAATTAAAACAAAAGACCTTTTGGTGAGTTTCGGTGGCCAAAATAGTGATTTAGGGGCTCCATCGCTGAACCATTCGGCAGTCCGCTGAACCATTTGGTGGTACACTGAATGGGGGCTTTGGATCATCCTTTTTTATTGAATCCAAGATTTCTCGAAGTGTTTCGGCAATCTAAATCGGTGGTTTGCCGAATTTTACAGATTCGGTAATCTTCAGTAAAATGGTCATACCTTTTTACTCTGAACTCCGATTAAGGAGAAATTACATGCGTTGGAAAGCTAATTCAAATATCTAAAATTTTATATATTATGGGACACTTAAATCATTATGTGTTGATATATATGGCCATTTAAAGTTGACTCTTCTATAATCTAATGCGTAAATTCAATCGATAGGAAGGTTTTGAACTCGTATAAGTACTAGGGGTCTCTTATGAACCTAATCCGCTTATAATATGATTTACACATATGCAAATGAGTCTTATAATATAGGTTCATGTTAATCATAACTAGGTTCAAGCTTACGTATTTACGACAAAAAAATTCAGATCCTAAGAATAGAGTTGTAGGGTGTTACATATTTGCTCAAAGAGCCATATCATAGACATTTATGTGATCACATTCTTCTCATAACAATATTTGTTCAAAATCGTAGTCATAGCCAAAATTGGGCTTAACCCACATCAAATACTTCATAGAAATCAATGATCATGTATGCAAATTCCATGAATGATGATGAGAAGGGCATGGGAAATTAGAATTCACAATTTAAAACTCACAATAGGAAGAATTCATATGAAATTCATAGTTAAATCAACAATTTAAACTCAATTGAAATCACCCATGCATAGATTTAAAGCTTAAAGAGATATGCATAGTTGAACCTTCAAAATCTTAATGTAATTCATAATAATTGAACTTAAATCACTTTGAAATCATCGAATAAGTACAACCCATACTTCAATATAATTAAATCCACAATAATTTTGAAAACCCATAATTAAAATAAGCTTGAATTCAATAAATCAAGTGAAGAAAATATTTGGGACTTCATGGTTGAAAGGAGCCATGAATAAATTCCCACATTCCTTTGATGACCAAGAAGAATGGAGAAGAAATTAATTAAAGAATAGACCCTTCCCTAATCCCCAAGCTAAGACTTCACTAGATCACTTGAGAGGAGTTCTTAGGAGAGAGTTTTAATAAATTCTAAGTATGGGATTGAGTTTGAAAGTGAATTGAAGAGTATAGGTCTTTTGAGAGGTTTATGATAAGTTAGAAAGTAACAAATGACCCTTAGTAATAACCAAAATTACAAGAACACCATTAATGAAATGAAAATAAAAATGTTACCAGAGGTCCCGTGAAGAGGTCTCACGGACCTTGAAGAGGCTCATGGATCGTGTACTAGTCCGTGGAGCTAACCTTAGAAAAAATCCTATTGTCGAAGGTCCAAGATGGTAAATATATACTTAGAATTGTTTTACGCCGACACCCTTACAGACCACTTCACAAACTGCATGGTGACACCCGACCCATGCAGTGGTCCGTGTTACTACCATTCACCAAAAATCTAACATGGTTGGCTCTTATTAGCAGCCTCACGATCCACCAAGTGTCAAATGGATCTTAAGGGCTTCCATCTAGTTGATTCAAGTTTCGGTACGTTAACCTTATATTTAGAACCATTCTTTAGGATGAGACCTTCACAAAACACTTCACCACAACCCATGTTGAGGACCACGATTGTAACGACTCGAACATTTTTGAAAACTCCTTATGGTTGGTCTTGTATGATGTTATACTTGTTATGGTTGAGTTTTGGTAGCCACGGGTTGAGGTTAAGTGGCCGAACACAAAACGGATGATTTGGTGGCCTAGAGAGGCCGTTTGGATAGTAGATTTTGAATTGGAAAAACTTTTGATGCAGGATTAATAGAGTGGGATGCTAAATATCAACTTGAATCTCTTTGCGTTATATTCTCAACTCAACTGGTTTCACTCAATTCGGAGTTTGGATGAGAAAGTTTTGGCCTGAACAGTGGGACTGCCTGAAATTCGGAAGACATTGGAGATAGGCCCTGAAAAGGGCCCAAGGCAAGGGCCACAGACCATGAGATTTGGCACGGTCTGTGTGGGGTTCTGCGCCAAGGTCCATAGAGCTGGGGGTGTCCAGGAACCACCCCAGGGCACAAGTCATAGGCCACAGACCACCACACGGTCCGTGAGCCATTGAACGGCCCGTGAAGTGGCTCGTCAAGTGAGGTAGAGGCTTGGCTTGAGTTGGGATTGATTCTTGGGCCAACTTTAGGTCCACGTACCAGTACACAGTCCGTGTGAAACCACACAATCCGTGATTCCTCCCGTCAAATGGTCCAGAAAGTCCTTCGAGAGTTCGTGTTGAAATTTGGCTAAGTGTCATTTGATGGGCAGTTGAGCGGATCGTGTGCCACTTTAATGGTAACTGTAGCAGTCCGTGAGACACTGTGTTATAGTTAATTGGCCATTTCATTAATGGTAATTTCGTGGTTTAATAATTCCCTAAGCCCCTTTTAGGTATCCTAAGGTCTCCTAAACCCCTAAATTAAGCCCCAAACCCTCATTCATCTATTCTAATTCTCCTACATTCACTTTGAGAAATTCTAAATCCTCTTGGCCTCCATTGAAGAAAGCTTAAAGAATTTGGGGAAGGCAACCTTGACAAAGTTTGACATTGCAATTCTTTTGGTGAAATTAAGGTATGTGGGATTTGATTCAAGAATGATATTCTTTCATCCTTGAAGACCCAAGAACCCTAACCCTTTAAATTTGATTTAAAGTTTTCAATTAAGTTATGGGTTCTTCAATTACTATTGTAGATTAGTGTTGGGAATTGTGTGTTGTAGATTTTAGGTGATTTAAATCATATTTTAAGATTGAATTTATGAATGTTCATGAAAACCCTTGATGGATCAAAGTGCATGTCCCTTTCATGATTTAATTAAGCATGGGTAACTTGCATTAAGACTTATTTATGGATTTCTACATGATTTATGATGAGATATATTTCAAATTGTGAAATAAAGTTTGGATTCCATTACCCATGTTCATTCATGGAATATGCATGGTTATTGTTATGATGAATCTCTTCATGAAACTCATGTTTCATGTAATGTTATGAATTGTTATCACATAGTCCCTTGCCATGGCTCTTTGACTATATTGGGTGCTTGCACCATATTGACATGTCTTGATTGCTTGTTATGATAAGCCCATGTAGATGAGGTACTCTTATTGCATTGACATGGAATGATCATGAAATGTTTTGGAAATTCTTGTTGGCCTATGGCCTAAGCATGAATATGATTCTTGTACAATGGTTTTGACATGACTAATGATGCATGATTTTGAAAGAATGTAAGTTTCCCGTTTAAATGTTGCATGTATATATATACGTATTCCCATGGGATGAGACTTAGCACCAAGGGATTGGGTGGAAAAATGGGGTAGCTTTAAGGCCCCTCCTGTTCCGTCAAACCATATGCCACCAAGGGTTATAAATCCCTGGATAGGGATTTCATGTCATACTATCCCTTATTTAAGGGTGTTTTGGGTACTACTTGGCAAGTAGTTCGGATTCGGATAGTGGCTCGTTCGGGTCTTTCATGTTGTCGGTTGAGGTTATATCCCCGCTATATATGAACATTGGATTGCATCTCATACATTATGGCATGGCATATTGTTACACTACTC
This sequence comes from Solanum aculeatissimum, assembly GCA_038996855.1. Taxonomy (NCBI): domain Eukaryota; kingdom Viridiplantae; phylum Streptophyta; class Magnoliopsida; order Solanales; family Solanaceae; genus Solanum; species Solanum aculeatissimum. The sequence continues at coordinate 1,908 of JBCEWC010011417.1, read as the reverse complement.
TTTGTCTATGTGCATTCCTTTCGTATACTTGTCCCTTTGACATGTTGCTTAGTCATATTATACTTGTCATATGCATTGCATGCCTGCATACTTAGTGCTTAATTGTGCTAACCCATATTCTTTCCTCCGTGTTCTAACCATGTAGTGACTGAGGGTGAGATCTACATTCTACCGGACGACGCTTGATATCCTATTGAAGACTTGCTAGTGGTGAGCCCTCTTGTTCAAGGGCAATAGCCACCGTCTATCTATCACTTTACTTTATGTATGTACTTTCCATTGTCTTGAGGGTGAGCCTCAAACTTGTTGACGCCCCGCTCATCCTTGTAGAGGCTTATTGTACAAATCTATACTCTTGTACGTTGGCTTGTATGTTGGATATTTGGTCATACAATGCGATTGCTATTTAGCTTGGCTTATGATAATGTTCTCTTATTATGCTATTGACTTGAATGATGGGTATTGTGAATGACTATATGCTTATGTGGAAAGTCCCATAATCCTGGTGTGCCCCCATAGCTTGAGTGTTACTTACCTATCCCTTTGAAGATTATTGCTATGTGCTATGTGTATACATGCTTGTCCCATCCCCGACATTGTCCCCATAGCTTGAGTCCTAAGTCCCAAATTCCCTAGAGCTTATGTGTTATGTGTTTAGCTTTTGCGTTCCTGGACCGATGATGTGTGTAATGATGCTATGATGGCTTGATCGAGGGTCTTTGGGTCCTACTTCGCTATGTCACATCTAGGCCCCTATCTAGGTAGTGACAAAGATGGTATCAGAGCCCTAGGTTTGTAATGATCCTCGGAGTCCAACATGCCGCGTCTATTATAGTCTTGTTCATGAGTGTGATGCGTGCCATGTCTATGAATAAGAGACTATGATGGCGTTCTACGAAATTGTCTCACTTCGTTTCTTCCTTATGTCGGGCCATGAGATCTTGATGAGTCTCTAAAATTTGGTATTGTCGTTCTTTCAAAAAATGCCTCCAAGAAGAGCTCCCCTTCCCCGTCTGGATTAGGAAGTTGAGAAAATGGCTCCTCGGGCACTGATTGAAGAATAGGTGACCCATGCCAAATTTTGCAATGTTGTCTTTATGTTGGCCCAAACTGTGGCCAACCAAGCTCAGCCCGTCAACCCGACCCCTATCACTACTCCGGCTTCACGGGTGAGGGACTTCACTCGTATGAACCCTCTAGAGTTCTACGGTTATAAGGCTGGTGAGGATGCTAAAATATTTGTGGATGAGCTCACCAAAGTCTTGTCAATTATAGTTGTGAGTTCGGAGAAAAAGGCGGAGTTGACAGCCTACCAACTCAAGGATGTTGCTCAAGTTTGGTATGGGCAATGGCTTATGGAAAGGGTGGTTGATGAAAAAGTGGGTTGGGAGGAGTTTAAGATGGTCTTTCTTGATCGGATCTTCCCACTTGAGCTTAGGGAAGCAAAGATGACCGAATTTATCAACCATCATCAAGGCTCCATGACCGTGAGGGACTATGCCCTCAAGTTCACCAAACTTTCCAAGTATGCTCCTACACTTATTTCGGATCCCCGTGCAAGAATGCATAAGTTCATTTCAGGTGTGTCAGATTTGGTTGTGAAGGAGTGTCGTACAACTATGCTTATAAAAGAGATGGACATTTCAAGGCTCATGACCTACGACGAACAAATTTATGGTGAAAAGATGAAAGATAAAAGGGTGCATGAGGCAAAGAGGGCCCGACTTGATGGTGGGTTCCTAAACACTAAGGTTGGTGGATTCGGCTGTTTCCAACTAGGCCAAGGGTCTAATGTGAGATTTGCTACTAGGGTGCCTCCTTCTAAGGCACAAGTTGTGGATGGTCCTCGGGTTCCTCGTTGTGCTCAATGTGGTCGAAGTCATTTGGGGGTATGTAGACAAGTCACGG
>JBCEWC010011416.1:0-16719 GCA_038996855.1 Solanum aculeatissimum | reverse complement strand
GATTTTGAACAAGTATGGGTTTGACTAAGTTGTGATCACACTAAGTCTATGCTATGGCTCTTTGAGCAACATGGGTGCTTGCACAAATATGATATGATATGATATGAATGTAGCTACTCTTATGCATGAAGTATGACATGAAATATTGTTTGTCTTTTTAGCCTATGATGCATGATTTTTAAAGATGTTGACCCTTGATAAGTATGCATAAGAGTATTCAAAAGTATGTTTGTCTTTTAAGCCCAAGTGTACATTATTTGAAATTCAAGTGTCAAGTTTCATTTTAAAAGCATGTAGATGTATAAGTATTCTTAGTACCGAAAAGGATTGGAGTAGTAAGTGGGCTATCCCTAAGGGTCCTACTCCTTTCCTGAAACTATGTGCCTCAATAGGTTGCTACCGAAATGGGAGACCCGTAAGGTATGCTTTGATATGAATAGATATGCTATGATATGATATGCTATGTTATGTAAATCCTTCCAAAATAGGAGATCTATAATAAAGGTGGCCATCACACCGAAATGGGAGGCCCGTAAGGTGTGGTGTGGATTACCATTGGCAAGTAATCACCTCCGATCCAATGGGAGGGCTTTCATTGGGCAAGTTCATGTTGTAGCTCACATGGATTTGGATGTCAGTTATTGTTCCATCCCCTCTACATTAAGCATTATGGAATTTCACGCATCATGAGTTCCATGGCATATTGTTATATTGTCCTTCTCATATTCACTTCTATATATGTGCCCTTGCCATGTAGGTCGTCATAGATTCATGTACATATGCATTTGCATGCTCGCATACTTAGTACTTAATTGTGCTAACCCATACTTTTGTTTACATGTTCTAACCATATAGGTGCCGGCGACGATCACTATCTACCTATGCCCGACGAGTGATCATTGTTGAAGACTTGTACTTGTGGTGAGCCTTTTTGTTCAAGAGAAATATCCACCTTCTATCTACCTAGTTTTATTATGTTATTTACTTAACCTATGTATTGAGGGTGAACCTCAAACTATGTCAGGCCCCACTTTATCTATGTAGAGGCTTATTGGATAAATTAAACTCTTGTACGTTGGCTTGCAATGTTGAATATTATGATTATGGAATGTTATGCTTATGAGCCTTGATTATGAAAATGACATTGATTATGCTTATGACTTGACGTTGGGAGTTATGATTGACTATGTGCTTATGTGGAAATTCCTATAATCCTGGTGTGCCCCCATAGCTTGAGGCCTGCTTACCCGCCCCTTAGAGTTAATTGCTATGTGCTATGTGAATCCATGTTTATCCCATTCCCGAAAACATCTCCATAGCTTGAGTCCAAAGCTCCGATTCCCTTAGAGCTTAGTGCTATGTGTTTTGCTTCCACGCTTCCCAACTGATGATGTGTGTAATGACGCTATGATGGCTTGATTGAGGACTTTCGGGTTCTCCTTTGCCATGTCACATCTAAGCCCCTATTCGGGTCGTGACATTTACCTTGGCAAGTAGGCTTACTCTTTGGCCAATGTACATTATAACATCGGTATTCCATATTATAGCTCATATGGTTTGCTTATGTTCTTCCTTTGCATTATCATGACATTATTTCATGATTTATTCTGAAATTGATTATATTGTTAAAGCTTCGAAATTTGTGCATATTTGGTATGTATTCTTTGTCATTATATTTACTTGTTGCATTGCATGCCTGGATACTTAGTATATTCCAAAGTACTAACTGCATTTTACCTACATGCTTATAATCATGTAGGGACAAGTGATATACCTTATTCTCCTCCTCGTGGCTAGGTTGATCATGAAGACTCTGAGCTTTGGTGAGTTCCTATTAACCCGGGAATAGAGCCCTTATCTTCTAGCTTTACGTTTTTTTTAATTTCAAATACATTATGTATTTTCTTCTATGACTTTGTATCGAGGGGTCCAAACTTGTATTTTTGGCTTTGTTTATTGTTTTTTATTTATAGGTATGTTTGGACTACTACTTCACTTTGATTATGTCATGAACTATTAAGCTTAGCTTCCACTTTTGGCTATGATTTTTCCCTTAGTCCCATTCCTCATTTCTTTGTCACTCACTTATTATTCATTATTTGATCCTATGAAGTGCATGTATGATGTAAGAGGCTTGATGGTTCTTCACCTTCTATTGGTGTTCCAGCACCCAAGTACAAAAAATAAAGGCTCTTTTTCGCCATTGGTCAAGAGTGTGGCAAGAAGCATCAAGAAAAGTGTTTGGCTGGCACTGAGGGTTGTTTTAAGTGTTGTGATGTTAGGCATAAGATAAGGAACAGTCCAATGGTCTCCAAAGAAGGGTGAAAAAGGATTCATATTGGAGATGGTGGATTTCAAGGTTCTAAAGGTGGTAGTTTTCAAAAAGGCTACATGTTTTAAGGTCAAGGGTCCTCTAGTGCTCAAAACCAAAGGATTTCCAATGATAGGGTGCCCAACCACAAAGCTTATGGTGGCAATGGTGGAAAGATTATTCCTAAGTATGGAAGGTGTGGTAAGAACCATGGAAGTATGTGCTATCAGGAGACTAGTGGTTCCTTTGCATGTGTCCAACTTGGTCACAAGATTTTGATTTTCCCAAAGCTCATAATAAGGGTAAGGGTGTTCGTCCACAAAGCAGAGATGCTCAAGTCGGTCAAAAGCCTCATGGTGTGCAACAAGGTGGTGCTCCTCGTAACAATATGTTCTATACAATACAAGGGAGGCAAGAAATGAATGAAGAACCAAATGTTGTTACAGGTATGTTTAATGTGTTCAATTTTTATGTTTATGAGTTGTTAGATCCAGGTGCCAACTTATCCTTTGTGACCCCTTTCCTTGCTAATAGGTTTAATTTGAGTCTTGAAATTTTGCATGATCATTTCCTTATGTCTAGTTTTATGGGTGAATCAATAGTTGCTAAAAGAGTCTATAAAAGTGATCCCGTGTCTATTAAGCATAAGATCCTTCTGTGTGATCTTGTTGAATTTTTTATGGTGGATTTTGATGTCATCCTTTGTATGGACTGGTTACATGCCTCCTATGCTACCATAGATTGTAGAGCATGCAAAGTCAAATTCCAAATTCCCAATGAACTTGTGTTTCAGTGGGAAGGTTAAGATACTATGGTAAAGGGTAGGTTCATTTCATACCTTAAGGCCCATAAGTTTATTTTTGAAGGGTGTATCTATCATATGGTTAAGGTCTAAGATGTGTCTTCTGAAGTTCCCTTTCTTGAGTCAATCCTTATATTCAATGACTTCCCTGATATGTTTTTTGAAGATCTTCTCAGCATTCCTCTCAAAAGGAAAATTGATTTTGACATAGATCTCCTTCTCGATATCGAACCTATCTCTATTCCAACCTATAGGATGACACTGACAGGGTTGGAAGAACTTAAGGATTAGTTGAAAGATTTATTTGAAAAAGGATTTATTAGGCCTAGCAAGTCTCCTTCGGTGCTCCCATTTTGTTTGTGAGGAAGAAGTATAGGTCACTCCAAATGTGCATTGACTATCGTCAACTCAACAAAGTCATGTTTAAGAATAAGTACCCACTTCTGAAGGCAGATGATTTATTTGATCAACTACAAGAGGTTAGACACTTTTCTAAGATCGACCTTCATTTTGGGTATCATTAGTTGTGGGTTAGGGAGTATGATATTCCTGAAATGACTTTCAGAACAAGGTATAAGAACTTTGAATTCGTGGTGATGCTTTTCGGGTTGACAAATGCACCGACAATCTTCATGGATTTTATGAATAGTGTCTTCAAATCGTACCTTGATCTCTTTGTTATGGTCTTTATTGATGACGTACTAGTCTACTCCTGAAGTAATAAAGAACAAAAGGAAAATTTAAGAGTTATCCTTCAAATTTTAAGACATAAGAAATTATACACCAAATTCAACAAGTGTGAATTTTGGGTGAAACATGTATCTTTTCTTGGCCATGTGGTAACTGATAAGGGTATTACAGTTGACCCAAAGAAAACTGAGGCAGTGTGAAACTGGCCAAGACACTTAACTTTGTCTAAACTAAGGAGTTTCTTGGGTTTGGCAAGTTATTATCGATGGTTTGTAAAAGAGTTTTCTTCAATTGTATTCCCTTTGATCAAATTGACCCAAAAGAAGGACAAGTTTGTATGGTCTGATGAATGTGAGAAAAATTTCCAGACTCTGAAAGATAAGTTGACTTTGGACCCAATCTTGACTCTTCGAGATGGTTTGGATAGTTTTGTGGTATATTGTGATACATCCAGGGTTGGGTTGGGTTATGTTTTGATGTAGAATGGCAAGGTTATAGCTTATGCTTCTAGATAATTAAAGGTGCATGAGTGAAAATATCTAACTCATGACCTTGAACTGGCCGTTGTGGTGTTTTCTCTTAATATTTGGCGACATTATCTCTATGGGGTTCATGTTGACGTCTTTACTGACCACAAGAGCTTGCAATATGTGTTCACTCAAAAGGATTTGAATTTGAGAAAAAATAGATAACTTGAACTTCTCAATGATTATTACATGAGTGTTCACTATCTCCCCGGGAAGGCCAATGTAGTGGTCGATGCTTTGAGTAAGATGACCATAGGTAGTGTCAGTCATGTTGAGGGTGAAAAGAAAGTGTTGGGAAAAGAGGTCACCGATTGGGAAGATTGGGTGCTAGGTTGAGAGGCACTAGTGATGGTGGTGTGTTTGTTCTTGCTAGGTCTCAATCTTCCTTGGTTGTTGATGTGAAGTCCAAGCAAGACCTTGATTCTACCTTAGTTGAATTGAAGAAGTTGGTTGAAGAGAAGAAAGTAAACATCTTCTCACAAAGGGGAGATGGTGTCCTTAGATACCAAGGTCGATTATGTGTATTGGATTTAAATGGGTTGAGAACTTTGATTTTACAAGAAGCCCACAACTCTTCTTATTCCATTGATATAGGTTCCAACAAAATGTATCACGATTTGAAAGAAGTATATTGGTGGGGCAGTATGAAAAGAGACATATCGAAGTTTGTGGCCAAGTGTCCAAATTTCCAAAAAGTCAAAGACGAGCATCAAAGGCCCGGTGTCCGAGCTCAAGATATTGAAATCCCCACTTAGAAGTGGGAGGAAATCAATATGGACTTCATTGTTGGGTTGCCTTGGACTATGAAGCAATTTGATTCTATTTAGGTGATTGTGGATCGTGTGACAAAATCAACTCATTTCTTGCCAGTCAAGACTTTATGTTGTGCTGAGGACTATGCAAGGTTGTACATTCATGAGTTGGTCTGGTTACACGAGGTTCGCTTGTCAAATTATATCAAATCCTGGGCCTCAATTCACTTCTCATTTTTCGAAGTCATTCCAAAGTGGTTTGGGTACTAAGGTAAAGCTGAGTACCATATTTCATCCACAAATAGATGATCATGCCGAAAGGACCATCTAGATAGTAGAGGATATGTTGGGAGCCTGTGTCTTGGAGCTTAAAGGTAATTAGGATGGTCACTTGCCACTTGTTGAGTTTGCATATAATAACAATTATCATTCTAGCATTGAAATGGACCCGTTTGAAGCTCTTTATCGTAGGCAGTATAGATCACTGGTTGGTTGGTTTGAGGTACATAAAATTGCCTTATTAGATCCAGACTATGTTTTGGAGGCTATAGAGAAGGTGAGGTTGATAAAAGATAGATTGAAAACAACTCAAAGTCGACAAAGGTCAAATGCAGATATAAGAAGGAGAGATCTTGATTTGGATGTGAGGGATTGGGTATATCTCAAAGTTTCACCAATGAAGGGTGTTTTTTGTTTTGGCAAGAAGGGTAAATTGAGCCCAAGGTTTGTGGTTCCTTACAAAATTTTGAAAAGGGTTGGTAAGGTAGCTTATGAACTTGAGTTGCCTAATGAGATGGAGTTAGTTCACCCTATTTTCCATCTTTCTATGTAGAGATAGTGTGTAGGTAACCCAAACTCCATAGTGCCTTTGGAAGTTGTAGGTGTTGTGGAGGAAAAATTGACATATGAGGAAGTTCTGACAGAAATATTGGATAGACAAGTAAAGAGCCCGAGGAATAAAGATATAGCATCCATCAAAGTCCTTTGGAGGAATCAACGAGTCAAAATTTCTACTTGGGAAGCCGAAGCGGACATGAAGAAGTGATATCCTCATCTCTTCCACTCTACTCAAGCCTAAGGTAATAAGTTAAACCCATCTTTGGTGTCAAGTCATGTACTTCAACCCTTATATGTCATATTGCATACATACATACTCATAATGACATGTTCTGATAATGTTCAATGCATAAGTTTGAGATTTCATGAAAATGATATTTAAGTTACATTGATGCATTTATGTTGGGGCTGGAAGTTGTCTTTCTAATCCTTACAAGCGTGCTTCCTTCATATTCGAGGATAAATATTCCCAAGGGGGGAGATATTGTAACACCCTAGATCTTAAGCTAAGACACGAGTCATTCCTCATACACTTATAGGTTCAACATGATTAGTTTTAATGTGGTGGGATCCATTGATAAGTATTCAAAGTGGATTACATGTGGTTTGGGATCATAAGGCATCTCTTACCTCGAGCCAAGACCAAAGGATTTCCAATCGAGAAAGTTTTGGTGTGAATTCATATAAGGGTCGACTTCAAATGGGAATAACTCTTGGCACATAATAAATTATATGACCCACTACCTACTAAAATGTAGGTCATTTAATTATCTTTTCAACACATCTGATTTCATCTCATTCCGAGTTCAGAGTAAAAAGTTATGACCTTTTTAGTTTTTTACTGAAGCTTGTCTGGGCTGTCAAAAAGGGCGATGGTCAGTTTGATCGCAAAATTGGTTGCTGAATCACTCTGGAATGTTTTGAAAACTTTCAAAAAAGGGATTTGAAGGTCCCATTCATCGTACCACCGAATAGTTCTGTGTTGGGACCTCTGGACTACCAATTTTGCAGCCAAGATACATTAAAATGCCATTTTTTGATGTTTTGATGATAATTGTACTTTTCCAAGAAGGGGGTTTTACTTGATAAACCCATATACGTTCTTCTAAATAATCTTAGCCCTAATTCTCTCCCAAAATCCTCTCAAATCATCCCTAAAATCCACCATCCAATTCCAAGATTCTCAAGATCTTTCATTGGAGTTCAAGAATTCAAGTGAATCCTTCAAGTCTCTTCAGGTTTTCTTCAAGTAAATTCAAGAATTTAAGGTATGTGGGTTTGATTTTTAGTTTTCTTTCAACCAAGAAGTCCTCTTCGAAAACTAAACATTGATTTATGAATTTTTAATCTTTTATTTAGAGGTAATTGCATAATAATTGATATTTGCTTAGATTATGATTATTCATGCATTCTTATAATTATTCATGAACATTTATCAAGGTTTTACATGGTTTGATTCAAATATATTATGAACCTACATGATTTAACCTAATCTACACTTTCAGCTTGTAACTTTCTTATGGGTTAATATGATTTTGATGCTATGTTGCTTAATTGATTATTTTAATCTTGCTTATGATTCAGTTACATGATTTAAAGGTTATTTGAAAAATATCCACATATGAATTAAGTTACTTTATGAATTTTGGATATTGACCTTTAAGACATGGTTTTGAATATATGATTTTGAAAAAGGACAAAAACTATAAGTTTTGAATTGATATTAGGAGACTCAAGACTCAGCCGAAATGATTTCGAATTTTGTTATGGAGTTATTCTTAAGTACAAGTTAAGTATGTTTTAACAGGCTATGACCTTCTGAATTAAGTTGATTTTTGGTTATTTCGATTATGCATTGCCCGTTTCCATGGGATTTTGACTTAGCACCGAATGAGTTAGGAGTGTGGCTCCATCCAAGTAGTTTTTATATGAAGCTTATAATCTCATAACTACGTGCCACCGTAGGATATTTTAATTTTACCTTTCTAGGCCTTCCGACTAGTGGATCCATCTAGTATTTCTATTTTTGGAGTTTACCTTGGCAAGTAGTCCTACTCTTTGGCCAGTGTACAATATAACATCGATAATCCATATTGTAGCTCATATGGTTTTGTCAGTTACAATTTTATTCCCACACTTATTTGCTTATGTGCTTCCTTTACATTATCATGCCATTATTTCATTCTTTATTTTGAAATTGATTATATTGTTAAAACTTTAGAATTTTGGCATAATTGGTACGTATTCTTTGTCATTATATTTACTTGTTGTATTGCATACTTGCATACTTAGTACATTCCAAAGTACTAACTACATTTTGCCTACATGCTTATAATCATGTAGGGACAGGTGATCTACCTTATTCTCTTCCTCGTGGCTAGGTTGATCATGAAGACTCTAAGCTTTGGCGAGTTCCCATTCAACCGAGAATGGTGCCCTTATCTTCTAGCTTTACTTTTTTTTAAATTTCAAATACATTATGTATTTTCTTCTATGACTTTGTATCGAGGGGTCTAGACTTGTATTTTTGGCTCCGTTTATTGTCTTTTATTTAGAGGTGTGTTTGGACTACTACTTCACTTTGATTATGTCTTGAACAATTAGGTTGAGCTTTCACTTTTAGCTATGATTTGTCCCTTAGTCCCATTTCCTATTTTATATTGTCACTCGCTTATTATTTATTATTTGAACCTATGAAGTGCATGTATGATCTAAGAGTCTTGATTGGGGACCTTCGGGTTCTCATTCATCGTGTTACACCTAGGCCATAAATTTGGGTTGTTGCACTTTAGGACGACCATATCTTCCCTTGTTTTGAACATTAAGACATTCAACAAGTTTGTGGCCTACTTTACCATACCCATAACAAGCATTCAAATATCTTAAGAAATTGCAGACATTCCTTGGCCTTGAAATTTGTGGCCTTGTAAAAAATGACCACCTCTAGCACCTTGAAATCCACCATTATAATGAGCCATATTTGACTCCCCACTCGTCCTCTGTCTAAGCTTTTCTCCTTCAAGTTGCTTGGCATAAGTCATGAGCCTAGACAAGCGCATATCCCCAACAAGCATAGCAGTGCAACATTCTTCATTGACCAATCAGATATTTCTGACACATTTATTTATCCTTTCCCTGCAGTCAACAACAAAGTAAGTAGCTTGTTTTGAGATCTTGTTAAACTTGAGGGAATACTCCCTTACATTCATGGATCCTTGCTTGAGATTCATGAACTCATCATCTTTTCCTCTCTTAATTCGATAGGAAAGAAATGGTTAAGGAAGGATTCTTTGAATTCTTCCTATGGAATAGGCTCATCATTCTCTCTTTCCATCTTTCATTGAGCAAACCAAATTTGAGCAAGGCCTTTGAGTTGATAGGCTGTACGTTCTGCTTTTTCTTTCGAGCTCAGCCCAATAATATTAAGAACTTTGTACACTTTATCAATAAAGTCTTTGGGATCTTCCTCCACTTTAGAGCTATGAAACTCCAGAGGGTTCATTTTAGTGAAGTCTCTCACCCTTGAGGATGAAGTAGGAGCATGAGGATCTTGTACCCCTTGGTTAGCTATGACCCTTTCCAAAAAAGTAACCACATTTTGATACTCGACATGAGAAACTCTTTCTACTTCTTGAGAAGCTTGTGGAGACGGAGGGGGAAAATCCTCTTCAAGAATAGGAGTGCTTTGTGCCATTCTTCTTGGTGGCATGATCTAGAATCACAAAAGACCAACCATTAGAGATAAAAGTTTTATATTAAGTTCTAAAGATTGACATAAATTATGAAGAAGTGAATAATTTCCTAAACGCCTCATAGCCTTCTATTCATAGTTGTGGCATGCTTCATAACCATGACAAAACTCTACTCAACACAGTGTGTTGGAGTTCCTAGGACCATGTATAATACCTAGTGCTTTGATACCAAACTTTTCATGACCCAAGCCTAGCGACTAAATATGAAATGGCAAATGGAGAACACGAAAGAACTCCAAACAAGACTCTAAGAGTAAGTAAGCACATCCTTGGTTGTAGAAGCATAAGCAATCATCAAGCAATTAAATCTAAGAAAAATGGGGCTTTAGACTTAAGCTTTCGGGATAGAAAGGGAATAGGAATTTTAAATATCAAATAACAAGAGAAAACTAAGGGGAGGGTAAGTAGGACTCAAGCTATGAGGACTATAGGGACTTAGTACTTCATCATATGCCATTGATATCAAGCAACAACATATAAAGAATAGAGGCTAAAGAAAGTCTTCATAAATACATAAGCATCATAGTAGTCAAGCTCATCACATACATCCATCAGAACCTCTAATCATGAGTGGAACGAGGGCCAAGATATCTTCTGGGCTCACCCTCAAAAGTAAATATTCAAAATAGACAATCCTTAACATAAGCATGAATGAAAGTGGTTGTTTTCCCCAAAATAGAGGACTCACTAATAACAATCTTCAATTCAACGTACTAGCCATGAGGATACGGATGAATAGGAGCTATGTGTAACACCCCTCCTATTGATACGTTTGAGAAATTGAAAGCTAAGGAATTCAGAGCCAGTTTAGTTCTATGATCCTGTCTATGGCTCGTGGATGCAACCACATGTCATAGGAGGGTTGCATGAATTGAGTCCATGAAGTTGGAAATTTTAGGGTTTTTGGAAGATGATGTACGAGTTACCAGGATAGATGTATGATGAACCATGGAACATCAAAGGGTCCATAGAAAGGAGTCTTGAAGGACTTAAAAATTTCAATGTCTAGATCACTTATACAATACGACTTACAACCCATATGAGAAACAATGAGTCGTCCAACATGTTTGTGGTTGAAAAGCTGCAATTCCAATAACTTAAATTTTATGGAATATATTTCTATGAGCAAAGTCATAGTTCTTAGGACGAACCATGGCCCATGGATGGAGCCTCTCGGTTGACCTCAATAGTTTTTAATGAAGGGCATTTTTAAAATTTCCAATTCATCTAAGTCCTAAACTACGTCATTTTTGTTGTCTTAAATACCCTAACTCACCTACCCTTTATAAAGTCCCATTCATAATTCATACAAATTCATTCATTCTCTCAAGGGTTCTCAATATTTCACTCTCTAAGTCAACGACTCCATTGAAGTATGGGTTGAAGGTTTGACCAAGGTTTTCTAGAATTTCATCCCCAATTTCTTAAGTCTTTACTTGAGGTATGTAGGGCTTCATTCATGGATTAGTTTAATCCAAGAAGCCCACTCCAAATTACAAGTTTGATGATGCTCTCTAATGGGATTTTATGCTATGATTTTCAATGTGTGAATTATGAATATTCCATGATTTCTAAATCTACCTATTCATAATTAAGGCTTAATGATTTGATGTGTATTCCTTTACTAATGATCTAAATGGTTTTGATTGAATATTTTCTCTATGAATCCCATCCAAATAAATAATTTTGACTCAATTATTCATGGACCCACACTTACCCTAGTCTCTCATGATAAAGCAACAAATTTCCATGTCTATGATGTCAATTATGTGAAGGGATGTTTTATGACAATGATAATGCTATAATAAAGAGGGTGATAAGACTCCTATGCTTATGATAAGAATGTTGAGGTGGGAATGTCTACCCACACTATATGGAAGGTTAAATAGATGGACTATTCTTATGACATGATGCTTTATGAAAGATTATGATGATTATTTACAAGCTATGAAAGTATGATATTTATAAAGTATGAATTACATTGAAACTATGTATATGCATGATTTATGTATTTTGTGGGATCTGACTTAGCACCGAGAGTGCTTTGGTAGACTCTATAGTCCCATAACTATGTGCCACCATAGGAATTATGTTCATGTTTTTATGCCTTAAAGGTGTGCTAATGGATCCATATAGTTTTTAATAGACATTCATCGTGCTAGGATAGAGCCTAAAATATGGGGTAAAATCATGGTTTCTCACCGTACTAGGATAGAGCCTATGGGGTGAGGATCGAATTTACCTTGGCAAAGTAGACTCCTCTTTAGCTAGATGTAGAGGGAAGATTGAGATTTTATGTAATAGTCCATATGGTCTTATATATTAGTTATGGTCTTATTCCCACATATGTATGCTAAGATGATGAAAGGTTTTATGATGTTTCTTTTCATGGCTTTGAAACTTACATTGTTCATACATATTGTGTCCTTACTTTATTGATTATGATTATGTATATTGATATTATTATGATGTTCTTTGATTCATGACATACCTACATACCTAGTGCATTCCATGTACTAAAGCATACTTCTTTGGCTACATGATCTAACCATACAGGGACGAACGATAACGTAACTATTCCATTTGGTAGCTAGATTTAGATTCCAAGATCAAAGATTTGTTGGTGAGTTCTCATGCTTTGGGAACGTGCCTATTTATGTTATTTTCATATATTGAGACTTTATCATTTTCTTTTTGATATATGACTTGAGGGTGAGCTATTATTCTATGTTATAGACCCCGTCAAGATCTATAATGTAGAGGCAAGAATTGGACTTGATAATGATGTAAAAGTCCCCTATGGGAACTATGATATTTTCATCCTTTACGTGTTCTGCTTGTTTATTCTCTTATTTATGCTTGTTTTACCTTATGTATGCTTATGGTATGAACATGTAGTTTGGGTGGGATAGCTTCAAGTATCGCATTCGCTGTGTCACGACTAGGTTATGAGTCCATATTTTGAACTCATTTTGGGGATAAATTGCAAGGAAACTGTAATGACCAAAAATATTTTGAACTTCATAGTGGTTGATCAAGGTCTTCTTTGAACTTTTTATGAGTGGTTAGTGATGGTAAGGGGTGTTGCTTAAGTTGCCACATTCCAAGGAATCGAGTTAGTTGGGTTTTGCATGAGGTCGTGTGGCAGAGTTAACTTTGAATGGCCATATCATTTGGTACGGGATGAACTGTGTAGGCCACGACCTATCAGATTGAAGCTCTTCGAGTTATCTTCATAATTCAATTAGTTTCATGGAAATTGGAGTTCAAATATAGAAGTTATGGCTTTTTAGGTAAGACTGTTTGTGCACGAGAGCTCTCTGGAAAAGGGAAAGCAATATTGGCTAAGTCAGGGCCTCATAGATGGACCACGGATCATGTGGGGGTCCACGGCCTGTGCGCCCATCCATGGAGTGGTCCAGTGTATGCCCTGGATGATGGAACGAGGCCCTGAACCAAGTGAGGCTCCATGGACTACTTCACGGGCCGTGTGATGCCTCATGATTCGTGAGGGCACCCGTGGAGTGGTCCAGAGACTTGCTTGGACCCTAGGCTAGGATTCCGATCCAAGTGAGGATCCACGGACTAGTTCATGGTCTGTGTGATGCCTCACAACCCATAATCCAGTACGTAGAGTGTTCTAGAAAGTTTTCTAGATTTGCAAGCCAAGGCCGTGATCAAGTGTAGTCACACGGTCGAGTTCACAGACCGTGGACTATTGTATGGTCTGTGTAGAGGTCCATCGGTGACTGTGTCCAGTTTTCTTCCTCATTTCATTAATCGTTTAATTGTAATTTTTACTAATCCTAGACCTGTTTTAATAATTGTAAACCCTCCTAAAACCCCTGATTAAGCCCTATTCATTCTTATCCCATTTTAATTTTTCAATCTCTTCCAAATTGCTCTCATCCTCCATTGAAGACTAGCTTGAGAATCAAAGGAGAAATTAAATTCTCCTCAAAATTATTCTTGATCTTTTTGATTAATTCAGGTATGTGGGCTTGATTCATGATTTTCCTTTCAACTATGAAGACCCAAAAATCCTTTCTTCAATTTAATCAATTTAAGCTTTTCTTTAATTATGGGTCTTTCAAATTATAAATGTTTTGATTTAGTTAAGTTGTGGGCTGTGAACATTAGTTGATTTTAAGATGATTTAAGTTTAATTATCATAAATTGCATTGGTTTTATGAAGGATTTAATATGCATAGTCCCATGAAACTTATTTAAGCTTGGGCAATTTGAATTATGATTTAATTGGGGATTTTCCCATGGATTTTAATGGAACTTCTTATGTAATTGTTACATTATGATTTGAATCTCCCTTGCCCAAGCATTCAATCCCTTATTCATGGCATATGCATTCATAGAAGATGATTTTGATGAAATTCTTGAAAAAGGCTTGGCCATCATGTTATGATATGACTTGATTTGATAAGACAATATGAATTGACTAAATGTGATCACATAAAGTCTATGTTATGGCTCTTTGAGTAATTATGGGTGCTTACACCGTCTTGATATGATATGTTATGATAAGACATGATATGATATGCTATGTAGATGAGCTACTCCTATTGCATTGGTTTTGGAAACTCTTGTTTGACTTTTAAACCTAATTATGGAAAGGCTTGAATTATGATTTGGCCTTTAGCCCAATTATGCATTGTTTTGAACAAAATATCAAATCTCTGTTTTGAAGTCTATGATATGTATATGTATTCTCGTGGGATGAGACTTAGCACCGATGGATTGGAGTAGGCGTGGAGTATCTCCTAGGGTCCATACTCCTTTCTGTCAAACCATATGCCACCATGGGTATTCTCCCTTGATGGGATTGACTTGTTATGTATCCCATTCTTAAGGGTTTATTAGGGATCTACCTGGAAAGTAGTCCAATTCCAAGTAGTAGCTCGCTTGGTCTCTCTTGTTGTCGATTGAGGTCACATCCCCGCTATGATATCTATATAGGTTTACACTTCATGCATCACGACATGACATGGCATATTGTTATGATATAAATTCCTATGGCTATATGTACTCCTTTCCGTACCATGTGTGCCCTTGTCATCTAGCCTTGTTGTAGGATCATGTACACATGCATGGCATACCCGTATACTTAGTGCATTATATGTGCTAACCCATACTCTTTGTCTACATGGTCTAACCATATAGGGACCAAAGATGACTTCCTTTCACCGTTGGAGGTCTAGTGAAGTCGTTGAAGTGTTGCTTGTGGTGAGCACTATACTCCAAGGGCAATATCTAATTTCATCTACCTTATGTCTTTATTTTATGTTTCTTTATCTTATGACTTGAGGGTGAGCCCGAAATATGTCGAGGCCCCGTCTCATCTTATGTAAAGGCATTGTTGGACATATCAAACTCTATTGTACGTTATGCTATTTGTTGATTGTAATGATATGACTACCTATGTTCGGCGATGGTTTTTATGTTATGCTTTCGTTTTCTCTTATGTTATTGTGATTGTAGGATTGGGAATGTGCTTATGTGGAAAGTCCGTAACCCTTCTTGGCCCCTAGTTTGAGTCATACTTACCCACCCCCTAAGAACATAATTGCTATGTGCTATGTGATTTATACTTATCCTATTCCCAACAAAAACCCCATAGCTTGAGTCCAAAGCCCCGGAATCCCCTAGACTTATGTGTTATTTGTTACTTTTACGCGCTTTCGAATCAATGATTTGTGTGATGATGCTAAGATGGCTTGATCGAGGACTCTGGGGTTCTCCTTCGCCATGTCACATCTAGGACCTACTCTCGGATCGTGACAAAGTTGGTATTAGATCACTAGGTTTGTAAATGACCCTCGGAGTCCGACATGCCACATCAATTAGAGTCTTGTTCATGGGTGTGATGCGCGCCACGCCTATGAGTGAGAGGCTATTAAAATGTTCTAGGAATTTTCTCACTTCATTATCCCTTATGTCGTGCTATGTACTGTTTATAAGATTTCCTAAATGTTGGTGTTCTTGTCACTCTTTTAGAAGATGCCTCCCAGAAGAGCTTACCTTCCCGGACAAGCTCCCCAAAATTTTTTGAAAAATCCTTATGGTTGGCCTTATATTATGTACTACTGGTCATGGTTGAGTTTTTCTAGCTACGGGTTGAGTTTAAGTGGCCGAACGCAAAACGGGTCTGTTGGTGACCTAGAGAGCCCGTTTGGGCAGTGTACTTCAAACGGTCATAACTTTTGATTTGGGTTGAACCGTGTGGGATACTATATATAAAATTGAATCTCTTTACGTTAGCTTCGCAACGCAACTGGTTTCACTCAATTCAGAGTTCGGATAAGGAAGGTATCGCCCAAATAGTGGGACTACGTAAAATTCGATAGACATTGGAGATAGGCTCTGAAAAGTTGCTAAGGACAGGCCCACGGTCCGTGAAACTTTTCACGGTCTGTGAGGAGTGTCTTGGGGTGTTCCAGTGAGCAAGGGGTGGCCAGGGACCATCCCATGAGACAAGTTATGGGCCAAGGAAAAGATCACGGTCCGTGAGCCCTTTCAAGAGTCGTGAGGGGTTCCTTCAAGTGAGGCAGTGGATTGGCCAGGCCATGGTTGGTTTGGGATACTAAGGTAAGGTTCACGGGACCAGTACAAGGCTAGTCAACCTTCAAACGGTCCGTCAAAGTGCTCATTGAGTGCTCCAGAAAGTCCTCCGAGAGTTCGCGTTGGAAAATTGGCTAAGTATGGTTTGATGGGAGGTGGGACGGACCGTGTGACACTCTCATGGAACTGTAGAACCCGTGAGACACTGTGTACAGTTAAAAGTTCTATTTTATTAATGGTAATTTCATGATTTAACATTTTCCTAAGCCCCTTATTGGTATCCTAAGGTCTCCTAAACCTCTAAATCATTCCCCAAACCCTCATTCATCCTTCCAAATTCTCCTACACTCACTTTGGAAATTCTAAAACCCTCTTGGCCTCTATTGAAGAAAGCTTGGAGAATTTGGGGAAGACAACCTTGACCAAGTTTGACCTTGCAAATTGTTGGTGAAATTAAGGTATGTGGGACTTGATT
>JBCEWC010011415.1:0-16720 GCA_038996855.1 Solanum aculeatissimum | reverse complement strand
TTGAAAGAAGTTTGATATGAATTTGAAGAAATTATGGCCGGACCCTGGTTTCTGAGTTGCCTACATATCTCAGGTTTTATGAGAAATCAGGCCATATGTAGTTCGAGAGGTACTGAAAAGATGCTATATCTCTAGAAATTTAAAACACTAAATGTTGGATGGGATAAGTCAACCCTCTAACAAACTAGTGAACTCTCTTTGTCTCCATAGAAATAAGGGCTATCATATGCCGAGCCAACTAGAAGAAACAAATCTCATACTCTGAATTTGTCATAAAGCCCTACCTTACACTCTGAAACCTCAAACGATTCCACTCCCTAACGCTCTAAGGAATGAATCTAACATAGAAAGCATTGGTGAATGTCTTCCAAGTCATCAGAGGAGAATCAACTGGAAAAGATCCCAAATAAGTCCTCCACCAGTCCCTAGTCGATCCATGAAGCTAGGGGGTAATATAGCAGACACCATGGGCCTCGGCTAGCCCAATGGTATCCAGTATCTCCCTACAAATAACAAAGAACTCATGTGCATCCTCTATCTCCCTACCTTAGAACTAAGGTGGGTCCATCTTCTTGAACCCCTCATATCTACGCTGCTCCTCATCGATCAAGGCAACTGCTGGAGGAACCTCAATAGTAGGTGTTGCTGGTGATTCCATATGTACCTAAGCCTAAAGGGCCTTCTACTGACTCGAAGGCTGAACCCCAACTTGTATATGAGAAGTACTTGGTACATCAGTGAGGCTACCTGTTTGCCCCAAAGTCTTAACCACCCCCAAAGCTCTCAAAAGTGTATCCTGAAGTAGTGGTACTACAACAAACTCAAGAGGAATGTCACGTCCGGAGAGGGTACCCTTGATGTGGTCGACACTCAGAGCCTATTGTTAGCCCCCAAGTGAACCACTCGACCTCATAATATTCGTTCAATCATATTCTAATAGTGGAAGATATCAATGAATAAAAATACTTAAAGAAATGAAATGACAAATGATAATAAAATGCCAAAGGCTGAATAATTTATCCATCAACTATGTAAGACTAGTATAAAAGAACCTAGCAAAAAATATAATCTAGTCATAACTCAATAGTCTAGTTTACGAAGCTTCTAAAATATCAAACTAAATGGTATCAATGACAGGTCCATGGGTACCTTAAGATAAAATAAAATAAAAAGACAACTAACGTGCTAGAAAAGAATGTATGATATCTTCCAAAAGAAGGGGAGGACTCACAATCAGCTGAAATGCAAGGGTCCTCAATGGGATACCTGTTGATGATTGTTGGTACTTGTCTCTGCATCATAAAAAGATGCAAGACCAAATGGACGTCAGTAGGTGGAATGTATGAGCATGTGAAATGACAAAAAGAAATATATAAAGGAAGAATAATATCAACTCAAATAGCTCAACTCGTGAAGTAGGAAACATCAATCATCAATTCAAAAGTCTAAAGTAAGAGTGCAATTTAGACAATGACCCCTTATATACCATCTAATCCAATTCAATCAAAATACTATCAAGACCTCTATGGGAGTTTCTCTAATCGACAACCATCACCTATGAGCTAGTGATGATACAACAAAGCGATGTCATTGCCACATCCATTAAATACTTTACCAGGGTAAAGGGCATCCCATCAGTGGATCAAAAATCAGTAATATCAAGTTCTCTTTTTTGAACAATAAAAAACATCCAATTTTATGGTTCAATCCTCTACTATACCAGCTACGTAGTTAATGAGTTTGAGTTGAACTTACTCTTACTCAATTTGGTGCTCAATACTCCTCCTAAGACTCAACATGCTCATTAAAAATTGACCCTAAGGTTGACTCATTCAACTAGTCTTATTGCATATTTTTCAACTCAATTCATTACATCAACTATTTGATTAGGGACATCCTTTTAAGATTTAGCTCATTGACCCATAAAGACCCTCTATCATCCATCAATCTAACATCATAGTATTCAGAAAAAAAGAGTGAATTTAAAATATTTAGAAACTCAATAAACTCTTTAAGCTCAATTTATACTCATGCATACCCATTTAAGTGCAATGTATAAAAAATGCAAGAATTCTTTCTAGGGTTCATGTAGAAAAATAAATCATCTATTTCAAATATTAAATTCATAAAAACTATATTTCATGCAAAATCATATAGAAATAGATTAGATTTTAAGAAAGACCTTCAAAAAACATTCATGGAAGACTCAATTCGTTCACAACTCCATCAATACAGGTTATGGGGCACATGGAAGGACAAAGTCCATGTTCTAGTTAGCCTTACATACTTGGAAATTTTGAGTCTTGGAACAACTTGGAAGAACTCACAAGTTTATCTTCAAACTCTAGCCTTTTTTTCCCTTGAAACCTTACTCTAAGTTGGAGAAGCTGTTTTAGCGTAAAAAGGTTGAACTGATATGTTTAGGGATTTTTAGGTGTAAAAACGTCAAGTTTAGGCCTTGAAAGGGTGGGAAAAGACCAAAATAATATTTTTTAAAAATCTATCAAAGTCATCCATGGGCCTACTAACGGCCCATAGGAACCAATCAGTAAACTTTTAAGGAAATTCTAAGGTTTATGGATCGATTCCACGAGCCCAATCTACGACACATAGATGTTTCTATGACCCGTAGATGGGTCCATCAATTTAGGGGCTCAAAAATGGTTTTTTTGAAATTTTTCCATGAGTTGATAGTACGGCCCGTAACTCAAACCACGACCCGTAATTCATCCCGTAACTCAACTCTACTCTGGCAGTCTATAGTAAAATAACCATAACTTTTGACTTTAAACTCTAAATGAGGTGAAATTTGTGGCGTTGAAAGATAATTCAAAGAAATTTAATTTGGTAGGTCATAGACTATCTAGTTCTTTATGTGATAAGAGTTATGATCATTTAAAGTTGAGTCTTGTATAATCTAACACTAGAAACTCAATTGATTGAAAAGTTTTGAACTCGGCTAGGTACTAGAGGTCTCTTATGACCCTAATCCATTCCACATATATAAGAATGAGTTTAGAAATATAGGTACATATAAGAATAGAGTTATGGGTGTCAACATATCTCCCATCTAGGATCATTCGTCCTCAAATGATGATCAACTTGAGACCCATCAAGCAGGAACACCATCAAGAACTCAAATACTTGGATACATCGGATACTCATACTTCAAAAATCAACTTCAACTCAGGATTCAGATTTGAAAGAATATTTCTAACATCATCATTAGGCACGAATACAATTAAAGACATGCATATTCAAATACCCATACACTCAAGAGAAACATCAATTCAGAGATAAGAACTCAACTCAACAATGAAAAAGTAACTCAGAAATTAGAAATGAATCATTACAATCAATTTCATCATTAGGAGGCATGAATAGGTGAGGGTATCTAGCTTTTATATCCTATTCAGCTTTCCATGTGGCTTCTTCAACCGATTGACTCCAAAACTTTTACAAATGCAACCTATTTAGTTCTCAACTTGTGAACTTGACTATCAAAGATTTTGACTGGGATCTCATCATAACTCAAACTATCCTTCATTCCAATGCTTTCAACAAGCATAACCAAGGGTGGATCTCCCAAACACTTCTTAAGCATAGTAATGTGAAAGTCCGGATGGATGGTTGCTAGCTCTTGTGGTAGCTCTAACTCATATGATACATTTCCCACTCTCTTCAGATTTTGGTAGGGGCTAATGTATTGAGGACTCAACTTTCATTTCTTCCCGAATCTTATAACACCCTTCATGGGTGACACTTTCAAGTATACTTAATCGTTCACTTCGAACTCTAGGTCCCTTATCCTAACATCAGTGTAGGACGTCTGACGACTCTGTGCAGTTCTCAATCTCTCTTATATGATCTTTACTTTCTCCATAGCTTAGTGTACCAATCTAGTCTAATAAACCTTGCTTCACCGACCTCAAACCATCTAATCGGTGATCTATATTTCCTCCCATAAAAGGCCTCATATGGAGTCATTTGAATACTCGAATGAAAGTTGTTGTAGGCAAATTCAATAAGGGGTAAATAATCATCCCAATTACCTTTGAAGTCGATGACACATGCTCTCAACATGTCCTCCAAGGACTGTATCATAGATCTGCCTGACCATCAGTCTGAGGGTAGAAAGTAGTACTAAGGTTCACCTTTGAACCCAGGCCTTTCTGAAAGGACTTCAAGAATTGGGAAGTGAACTGGCCTCCTCTATCTGATATAATAAATAGAGAACCTCCATGCAATCTGACAATCTTTTGGATATGTAATCGGGCATAGTCGTCTATCGTATTAGTAGTCTTTACCGCCAAAAAATGGGTTGATTTAGTTATCCTATCAACAATCCCTCAAATCAAATCGTGCTATCAGTGAGCCCTCAGTAATCCTGTGATAAAATCCATATTGATTATCTCCAACTTCCGTTCTGAAATTTCAAAATTCTGGGCTACTCTACATGGCCTTTGGTGCTCAACTTTTACTTGTTGGCATTTTGGGTACTTAGAAACAAAGTCTGCAATGTCTTATTTCATCCCACTCCACCAATAAACCTCTATCAAGTCACGGTATATTTTGGTAGACCTTGGATGGATAGAATATCTAGAGTTATGGGCATCTAACATGACCCTTTCTTGAATACCATCAACTTCTGAAACACACAGTACACTTTGGTATCTCAATACCCCATCTCCCCCTTTGGCGAATGCCATTACTTTCTACTTATGTACATTTTACTTCAATTGGAGTAAGGTGGGATCTTGGTCTTGCTTCTCATTTACCTCTACCACAAGAGATGATGTAGACCCATTATGCATAAATATTCCACCTTCACCAGATTCATCTAGTTAAAACTCCCAATTGCACTATTCTGTGCACCTCTTTAGCCAACTCTTTCTTCTCTTCTTTCACATGAGTAGTGCTTCCCATAGAGAACCTATTAAAGCATTAATAACCATATTAGTATTACCTGGATGGTAGAGGATGCTCATGTTATAGTCTGATAATTTCAAGCAAGCTATCTTCCTCAAGTTAAGCTCCTTCTGGGTGAATACATATTGTAGGCTCTTCTAGTCTTTGAATACATTAACATGTGCTCATATAAGTAGTAGTGCAAAATCTTGGGTGAAAACACCACCACAACCAATTCTAAGTCATAAGTTGGATAGTTCCTCTCATTGTTCTTAAGTTGTCTGGAAGCATAAGCTATGACCTTACCTCTCTGCATTAGAATACATCCTAATTCTACTTTGAAGCATCACAATAGATTACAAAATCACCAGTCCCCTATGGTAGAGTCAACACTAATGGAATCATTAATCTAGTTTTCAACTCTTGAAAACTTTTCTCACACTCGTCGAACCACTGAAATTTAGCTTTCTTTTGAGTTTACTTAGTCAATGGCGAGGATATAGAAGAGAATCCCTTAACAAATCTACGGCAGCAACCAACCAAACCCAGAAAAATTCTTATGTCCATAGTAAAAATGAGTTTAGGCCAGTTCTTAACTACCTCAATCTTCTATATATCTACTCGAACACCATCACCCAAAATAATATGGTCTAGAAAAGTCACAGACTTGAGCCAAAACTCATACTTGGAGAATTTTGCATACAACTCACTATTCTTGAGCGTTTGAAGAATAATTTGAAGGTGATCGACATGCTCTTTCTCATCCTTGGAGTACACCAATATGTCATCAATAAATACAATCATGAACATGTCAATGTACTATCTGAATACTCTGTTCATCAAGTCCATAAAGGTGGAATGAGTATTGGTCAATCCAAAGGACATTACCAAAAACTCAAATTGACTATATCGGGTTTGAAAATCCATCATCGAGATATCATATTCTCTCACTTTCAACTGGTGATAGCTTGATTTGATATCTATCTTGGAGAAAATAGTGGCACCCTGAAGTTGGTCAAATAAGTCATTGATTCTTGGAATGGGATATTTATTCTTAATGTTCACCTTATTTAACTGGTGATAATCTATATACATGGGAACCATCTTTATTTCGAACAAATAGGAAAAGAGAACCCCATGGAGACACTCGACCTAATAAATCCCTTATACAAAAGATCTTTCAACTGCTATTTCAATTCTTTCAACTCGACTGGATCCATTCTATATGGTAGAATAGAGATAGACTGAGTACCAGGGAGAACATCAATCCCAAGTTTGATCTCCCTATCAGGAGGGACTCCAGTAAAATCATCAAGGAAGACATCAGGAAACTCATTGACAACTAAAATTGACTCAAAATGTAGAAACTCTACATCATCAGCCTTAACTCACATGAGGTGATAGATACATCCTTTAGAGATTAGATTTCTAGCCCTAAGGTAGGAAATAAACTTACCCTTAGGCACTACATAACTACCCTTCCCCTCTATATACCCTTTTAACTAGAATGGACTCACCAACAGGAGTAGAAACACTGAAGGACTCAATAAGACATTCAAGAAGTATCTTAAACTTACTAGCCACATATGGAGTTACAAATGATAAAGTGGCATCTAGGTCAAACAAAACATATATATCATAGGAAAATAATCGACGCATACCTGTGACAACATATGGTTCAACTCCTGATCTTGTCGATTTCCTATTGCATACAGACGGTTTGTACCCCCACCCGTATTAGTTCTAGAACTTTTTTAATTTCCACTAGCCGATAGTGCTACTAAACAATGAGCTTTATTACCTCCGTCACCCCCTTTCTCATTGGGCACTCATTCTAGAAGTGACCAATCTATCTGGACTTATAGCAAACATTTGTGTCCTCACAACACTCACCTAGATAGAGTTTGTCATACTTGGCACATGATGGTTTCCCTCTTGAACCTTGATTCACACTAGCTTGGGATTGAGAACTCTGAGCTCTGGTATTCTAATGGCCCTTAGACTTCTGATCATACCTGTTACTCGAAGCTGGTGCACTTGTTGAGGATGGTGTATAATTCAAAGACCTCTTTTGAAAATAGGACCTGTCCCCCTTACTTTGCTTATGCTGGCTAGGCTCATACCTTTCTAATTTACCCTTATTTCTTAAATGCTCCTCCCCTATCCCTCTTCTTATCCTCCTTAAGTTGTTGCATATAGACCATAACTCTAGAGATGTCCAGGACTAAGATTAGAAATGTCATTTTGCACTCATTTTTCACATGCTTGCCTAAGCCGGATATGAACTTTCTCATTCCAGATCTCATGTCAGGGACCATATCTAGAGCATACCATGATAGTTTTATGAACCTGAGGCTATATTCTTTGATAGTCATCCTCTCATGCTTCAAGTTAACAAACTTCTCAGCCTTCGCTTCCCTCAACTCTCATAGAAAGAAGTGATTAAGAAAGTCACTCTCAAAATCATCCCAAATGGCAGACTCAACATCCTCACCTCGGATCTCTTCACATTGATTGTACCAAACATTTGTCACATCCTTAAGTTGATAGGAAGCAAGTTCAACTCCCTCAATCTCCATCGCATGTATAGCTTTCAACATCTTTCACATCTCATCAATAAAGTTTTGGGGGTTTTCCTCAATCTTATACCCTATGAAGACTAGTGGATTTAGCCTCAGAAAATATCTAAGTCTTGTCGCAATAGTTGGCTCTTGGGAGCTAGAACTAGGAGCTTGTGCACTCCAATTCCCATTCTGGGCGGCTACCAGTTGGGTGAGCATGGTGATAGCTTATGTAATATCAGCCTTTGTAGTAGGAGTAGACGAAGAGGTGGGTGCCTGGGAAGCCCCAGTGGCTCTAACATGTCGACCTCAGCCTCTCGTCTCCATCTGAGTAGACAACTCTGATGGGGGATTCTTAGTGTTGCTAGTTGAAGCATCTCTTTGGGTGGTGATACACTTAGGAGGCATGATCTACAAACGCTTAACACATGAATCAGATAGATACTTTAATAGAGTTAAACTCTATCGCACGAACTCAGAATATAGAATAAGTGTAACCATTCCTAATGTCCTACAACCTTCTTCTTATAAAGCGTGGTGCACAACACACCTATAAATAAGAATATACTAGACATGACTTCATTTACACCCTAGGACACTTGATCTTTGTGCTTTGATACCAAGTTTGTCATGCTCCGAGAGGGTACCCTTGGCTTGGCTAACACTCAGAGACTATTGCTAGCCCCCAAGTGAATCACTCGGTCTCATCACATTCATTTCATCATATTCTAATTGGGAAAGACATGAATGAATAAGAATACTTAAAGAAAAAAATTACAAATGATAATAAAAGGTCAAAGGCTAAACAATCTATCCAACAACTGAGTAAGACTAGTTTGAAAGAAACTAACAAAAAATATAATCCAGTCGTAACTCAAATGTCTAGTCTATGAAGCCTATAAAACATAATACTAAATGGTGCCAATGATAGATCCATGGCTATTTCAAGATAAAATAAAATAAAAAGACTAAACTCAAGTGCTAGATGGGAAAACATGATATCCTTCGAAAGCATGGGAGGACTCACCAATTAGCTAAAATTCAAGGATCCTCAACGGGGCGCCTGTTGATACTCATTGGTATCTGTATCTGCATCATGAAAAGATGCAAGCCCAAATAGATATCAGTACATGGGATGTATGAGTATATAAAATGGTAGAAAGAAACATATAAAGAAAGAATAACATCATTTCAAATAGCTCAACTCATAAGGTAGGAAATATCAATCATCAAGTCAAAAGACTAAAGTAAGAGTGTAGTTTAGACAATGACTCCTCATATACTATCTAATCCAATCTAATTCAAGTAATATCAAGACCTATATGGGAGTTTCTCTAACCGATAACCATCACCTATTAGTCGGTGATGATACAATGAAGTGATGTCATTGCCACATCCATTCAATACCTTGCCAGGGTAAAGGACATCCCATCAGTGGATCCAAAATCAGCAATATCAAGTCCTCTTTTTGGGACAATAGGAAACATCTGATTTTACGGTTCAATTCTCTCCTACACTGGTTACACAGTTATCGATTGCATGAGCCTAATCTATAACCCGTAGATGGGTGCATCAAGTTGGGAGCTCAAAAATGGATTTTCTGAAGTTTTTCCATGAGTTGATAGTACAGGCCGTAACTCAAATCATAACCCATAAGTCATCCCGTAACTCAACTCTACTCTGGCAGTCTGTAGTAAAATGGTCATAACGTTTGACTCTAAATTCTAAATGAGGTGAAATTGATGGCGTTGGAAAGAGAATTGAAAATCTTTTATTTGGTAGGTCATAGGATACCTATTTCTTTGTGTGATAAGAGTTATACTCATTTAAAATTGACCCTTGCATAATCTAAAACTAGAAATTCAATTGATAGAAAAAGTTTGAACTGGGTTAAATACTAGAGGTCTCTTATGACTCTAATCCACTCTACATATATAAGAATGAGCCTTGAAATATAGGTACATGTAAGAATAGAGTTGTGGGGTGTCATAAGGAACCTACTGCCCTCTAGGCTCCATGTCTTGCTCAGGCGAGATACCCCGCTCATAATGTCTAATCAGTGGTATTCCTCTGCCCCGGCCTCTACCTTGTCCTCTGGCTTGGCACTTCCCCTAGTTGGGGTCTAGATGGAAATGTCAGGGGATGCATTCCCTTGTCCGATAGCCATTGTAGCTCTAGTCCTCACCATCTGTCAAAAGGCCATAACTACACAAAACTAAAACAAAGACTCGCGCACGATTTGATTAGAATGAAGCAATAGAGAATTTCCTAACATTCTTCATAGTCTCTCAAGGATAAGTAATAGAAGTCTCCGCACTGATCCTCAAGACTCTACAAGAAGGGACTTGTACACATGTGAGACCTATGAACTTGGAGCTCAGATACCAAATTGTCATGATCCAAAATTCGGGTGTGATGACACTCACCTAAGACAACAAGACGAGTCAGCCAAAAACTCACCAACTTAAAAATAACAGTGAAAAATAAACTATCTAAATAGGATGGATAAACATACTAAACAAAAACTAAAACCTTTCCAAGACTTGTGTCACATTTGCAAGCCTCTAAATATAAAATTTTAAAATGAAATACATATCTCAGAGTTTGGTTCTCAAATAGAACACAACATATAAAAAGAAAGTGGAATCTCCAAAAGCCTGTTAGGGATATAGGAAGCTACCTCACGAATAATCCAGAAGCTCTAACCAACAAAAAGAAAGTTAACAAGAGGGATCGGGCTCACAACCTACAAAAATATAGCAAGGGGTGAGCACCAAATAATAGGGGTACTCAGAAAATAGAGCTAACCTAAAGTATAGTAATGAAGAACAAAAGTAACTCCTTACGTCCCAACCATAATCCGCCGAACTACAACCATGCACTTTGAAAAGTCCAAGCATAATATAGTATACAAATCACAGTAATATAAATATACTCACCATTTAGCATAATAGCACTATACACAGTTATATAAGTAGATCAAACATTTTTCGACAATCAATAATATAATAAGTGTACAATCACATAAATAATATAGAACAATATCAATCAAACATGAATTGAGATGGAGTGGATGCTATGAAATGCACATAATGCAATGCAATGTCAAATAATAGTGATGCATGTTTGTCCTGAAATACACTTTTGCACACCAATAATCAGTCGTTGCCACCACTAACAACCACAGTTTATCATTATCACCAACCATTATACTATAAGTAAGTCAAATGCATACATACATTTGAATGCATAAAAGTCACCTATTTGCACGAGAGAGTACTATCATATTATCATATTCTACAAGACAATAAAAAATTGATATTTTGTCAAGTTCTAACAAGTAATAATAATTTTTTAAGCAAATTACTCAACAAATAGGATATGTGTGTTTTTCTTTCAAAAGGAATTTCAATAATATAGGTGGAATTTTAATATTAGAAATAAATTTTATTACCATTTTAAAAGTATGGCTATATAGCTTCACGCTAATGCGAAGTTGTCAATAATTAATTTCATCCCATCATATTTAACTTTCATTTATTAAAGTAATCAGATTTCAGAAAAGTAATCTACAGATGGAGTAAAAGATAAGTTTTAAGCATTACAAATAAGACTTACATGACCGCTGAATGCTACATTGAGTTCTAAGAACTTTCAAGTGTTCGTCTGCGAAATCTTCGTTCTTTGATATGCTATCTATTTTTCAATTTCAGAATGAAAGATTATTTTCTTCCCAATTTCTTTTATACTAGTTTAATGTAAGTGCTTTGCACGTGTACATTGAGTCGATACAAAATAAATAAGAATAATGATTAGAAAAAACTATATATGTCATACTAAATGCAATATTTTGTTAAGTATTAAAAATAAATTTCACTATATTGATACAATAAATAAATTTAATAGCTTTTGAACGCTTAAATACAATGAATTTATTACTTATAAAGTATTTATAGCACATGATAAAATATTTTTTATTACACTTTTTTTTGTGAAAGCATCTATTACACAACTAAATTACCACAAAATATCTCATCTTCTTTGAAATAAGTCTGAGATTTTGCGGAGGCTAATGGGTATAATTAAAGGAGGTGACAAAATTTAAAAGTTTAATAGGTATATTTTATCATATCTTCATATATGAGAGCAAATTGAAGTTTAAGTATTTTAATGAAATTAATTGACAAGTTTAAAGAGTTGTCAATATATTTCGTCAATATGTTATGTCATTGTTCTAATCCAACATCTCATCATAAATCATACAATCTTAAGATCATTAAATATAATTATTAATTTTTTATTATAAAAAACACAAGTAATAAATATAGAAAAGTTTAGAATATTTTAATATTAATTATAAATTTGGGACAATAATCTAACATCTATTTATTCACATATTAAACTGCAAAAGAATTTCTAAAGTCTGTAAGATTCTTACGGTAGTTAAAGAATTTGTACAAAGATGATAATTCACCACTATTCGATCTACTTTTAACTATCACACCAACCACCATTTCAGACACAACTACCATCGCCGTCAATCATCACGCCTACAAATCACAATCACAACTATCTTGATCTACTGTCAATTACTAAAATTAATTGTCATCACCATTAGTCATCATTTGCAACCACCATTTGCAATCATTATCAAATTTACTAATCACTTTAAAAAATTACCACTATCAGTTAACATTATCTTTCACTAATCGCTATCATCATTCACCAACGCCATAAGCTATCAATATCATTCCATCCCCAAAAGTCAGTCATTACCATCACTAGCAACCACAACTTATCATTACCGCCAACCGTTATACTATAAGTAAGTCAATTGCATACATATATTTGAATAAACGTAGGTCACCTATTTGCATGCGAGAGTGCTATCATATTACCATATTATACAAGATAGTCAAACATTAATATTTATTCAAGTTCTGACAAGTAATAACAATATTTTTAAGCAAATTACTCAACAAATAGAATACGTGCGATTTTTTTTCAAAAGGAATTTTAACAATTTTGGCATAATTTCAATATTAAAAATAAATTTTTTGAGCATTTTAAAAGTATGATTATTTAATTTCACATAAATGTGAAGTTGTCAATAATTAATTTCATCCCATCTAATTTAACTTTCATATATTAAATTAATCAGATTTTCAAAAAGTAATCTACAGATAGAGTAAAAGTTAAGCTTTAAGTACTATAAATAAGACTTACATGACCGCTTAATGCTACATTCATTTCTAAAAACTTTCAAGTGTTCGTATGCAGAATCTTCGTTCTTTGATATGCTATCTTTTTTTTCAATTTCAGAATGTAAGATTATTTCTTCTCAATTCTTTTATACTAGTTTAATGTACGTGCTATGCACGTGTACATTGCGTCGATACAAAATAAATAAGAATAATGATTTTTGTAGAAAAAACTATATATGTCATACTAAATGCAATATTTCGTTAAGTATTGAAAATAAATTTTACTATCTTGATACAATAAATAAATTTAATAGCTTTTGAACGCTTAAATATAATGGATTTATTAGTTATAAAATATTTATAGCACATGATAAAATATTTGTTATTACACTTTTATTTATTTATTGTGTGAAAGCATCTATTACACAACTAAATTACCACAAAATATCTCATCTTCTTTGAAATAGGTCAAAGATTTTGCGGAGGCTAATGGGTATAATTAAAGGGGGTGAAAAAATTTAAAAGTTTAATAGGTATATTTTATCATATCTTCATATATGAGAACAAATTGAAGTTTAAGTATTTTAAAGAAATTAAATGACAGGTCTAAAGAATTGTCAATATATTTTGTCAATATATTATGTCATTGTGCTCATCCAACATCTCTTCATAAACAATACAATCTTAAGAAGATTAAATATGATTAATAAATTTTCATTATAAAAAAACACAAGTAATACATATAGAAAAATTTAGAACATTTTAATATTAATTATAAATTCGGGGCAATAATCTAACATCTATTTATTCAAGTATTAAACTGCAAAACTGTTTCAGAATGAAGTTTGTAAGATTCTTATGATAGTTAAAGAATTTGTACAAAGATGATAATTCACCACTATTTGATCTACTTTTAACTATCAACAAAAACCACCACTTCATACACAGCTACCGCCACCATCAATCATCACACCTACCAACCACAATCACAACAATCTTGATTCACAATCAATCACTAAAATTATTTGTCATCACCATTAGTCATCATTTGCAATCATTTTTAAATTCACTAATGACTATAAAAATATTACCACTATCCGTTAATATTATCTTTCACTAATCGCTATCATCATTCTCCAACGCCATTAGTTATCAATGTCATTCCATCAACAAAAATCAGTCGCAACCACCACTACCAACCATAATTTATCATTACCGCCAACCATTATACTATAAGTAAATCAATTGCATACATATACTTGAATGAATGTAAGTCACCTATTTGCACGCGAGAATGCTTTCATCTTACCATATTCTACAAGATAGTCAAATATTGATATTTATTCAAGTTCTGACAAGTAATAGCAATTTTTTAAGCAAGTTATTCAACAAAAAGGATACGTGCTATTTTTTTTTTCAAAAGGAATTTCAACAATGTAGGCATAATTTCAATATTAGAAATAAAAATTTTGAGCATTTTAAAAGTATGACTATTTAGTTTCACACTAATGCGAAGTTGTCAATGATAAATTTCATCGCATCTAATTTCACTTTAATTTATTAAATTAATCAGATTTTCAAAAAGTAATCTACAGATGGAGTAAATGTTAAGTTTTAAGTACTATAAATAAGAGTTACATGACCGCTTAATGCTACATTCATTTCTAAGAACTTTCAAGTGTTCGTGTGCAAAATCTTCGTTCTTTGATATGCTATCTTTTTTTTTTCAATTTCAAAATGAAAGATTATTTTCTTCTCAATTCTTTTATACTTGTTTAATGTACGTGATTTGCACCTGTACATTGTGTCGATACAAAATAAATAAGAATCATGATTAGCTTAGAAAAAACTATATATGTGATACTAAATGCAATATTTGGTTAAGTATTGAAAATAAATTTCACTATATTGATATAATAAATAAATTTAATAGCTTTTGAACACTTAAATATAATGAATTTATTACTTATAAAGTAATTCCAGCACATGATAAAATATTTTTTATTACACTTTTTTTTTGTGTTAAAGCATCTATTAAACAACTAAATTACAATAAAATATCTCATTTTCTTGGAAATAGGTCTAAGATTTTGCGGAAGCTAATGGGTATAATTAAAGGAGGTGACAAAATTTAAAAGTTTAATAGGTATATTTTATCATATCTTCATATATGAGAGCAAATTGAAGTTTAAGTATTTTAATAAAATTAATTGACAAGTCTAAAGAGTTGTCAATATATTTTGTCAATATGTTCTGTCATTGTTCTAATCCAACATCTCTTCATAAACAATACAGTCTTATGATCATTAAATATCATTAATAAATTTTTATTATAAAAAAACACAAGTAACAAATATAGAAAAATTTAGAATATTTTAATATTAATTATAAATTTTAGACAATAATCTAACATCTATTTATTCACGTATTAAATTGCAAAAGCATTTTTAATGTCTGTAAGATTTTTACGATAGTTAAATAATTTGTACAAAGATGACAATACCACTATTCGATCTACTTTCAACTATCACCCACAACCACCATTTCAGACATAACTACCACCACGTCAATCATCACACCAACCAACCACAATCACAACTATCTTGATCTACCGTCAATCACTAACATTAATTGTCATCACCATTAGTCATCATTTGCAACCACCATTTGCAATCATTATTAAATTCACTAATCACTATAAAAAATTACCACTATCATTTAACATTATATTTCACTAATCTCTATCATCATTCACCAACACCATTAGTGGTCAATATCATTCCATCCCAATAATCAGTCGCTACCACCACTAACAACCACAATTTATCATTACCACCAACCATTATACTATAAGTAAGTGAAATGCATACATACATTTGAATAAACGTAAGTCACTTATTTGCTTGTGAGAGTGTTATCATATTACGATATTCTAAAAGATAGTCAAACATTGATATTTATTAAAGTTCTGACAAGTAATAATAATATTATTAAGCAAATTACTCAACAAATAGGATATGTGCGGTTTTTTTCAAAAGGAATTTCAACATTGTAGGCACAATTTCAATATTGGAAATAGAATTTTTGAGTATGACTATTTAGTTTCATGCTAATGCGAAGTTGTCAATAATTAATTTCATCCCATCAAATTTAACTTTTATTTATTAAATTAATCATATTTTCGAAAAGTAATCTACAGATGGAGTAATAGTTAAGTTTTAAATACTATAAATAAGACTTACATGACCGCTTAATGCTACATTCATTTCTAAGAACTTTCAAGTGTTCGTCAACAAAATCTTCGTTCTTTGATATGCTATCTTTTTTTTTCCATTACAGAATGTAAGATTATTTTCTTCTAAATTCTTTTATTCTAGTTTAATGTGCGTGCTTTGCATGTGTACATTGCGTGGATTCAAAATAAATAAGAATAACGATTTTCTTAGAAAAAACTATATATGTCATACCAAATGCAATATTTGGTTAAGTATTGAAAATAAATTTCACTATATTGATACAATAAATAAATTAAATAGCTTTCGAATGCTTAAATATAATGAATTTATTACTTATAAAGTATTTATAGCACATGATAAAATATTTTTTATTACACTTTTATTTTATTTTTTTGTGTGAAAGCATCTATTATGCAACTAAATTACTGCAAAATATCTCATCTTCTTTGAAATAGGTCTAAGATTTTTCGGAGGCTAATGAGTATAATTAAAGGAGGTGACAAAATTTAAAAGTTTAATAGGTATATTTTATCATATCTTCATATATGAGAGAAGATGGAAGTTTAAGTATTTTAATAAAATAAATTGACAAGTCTTAAGAGTTGTCAATATATTTCGTCAATATGTTATGTCATTGTTCTCATCCAACATCTTTTCATTAACAATACAGTCTTAAGATTATTAAATATCATTAATAATTTTTTATTATCAAAAAACACAAGTAATAAATATAGAAAAATTTAGAATATTTTAATATTAATTATAAATTTGGGACAATAATCTAACATCTATTTATTCACATATTAAACTG